>JAJMFN010000356.1:0-69413 GCA_030574735.1 Hansenula sydowiorum
GTTAATAATAATGGTTGTTCTTTATAATCAACTTGTAAAGATTCAAAGAGATATTCCCATTGTTCTAAGGCGGAATCCCAATCCGTTATTATCCCATCCTCTAAAATTGGTTTTATCTCAGCATTTGATTTGGGGAAATTGATTGAATTTTCAGAATAATATGTATACGCCCTTTTTTTCGATACATTCGGCTTGAATGAAGTATCATCATCATTATCGTTATCCTCAATGTCCACATCGCCATCTTCGTCAACCTTCTTCTTTTGCGGTTGGACGTCCTTTTCATCGTTGAATCTGGCATATGAAGGAGTTATCAATCTTGGGTTGTCTTCCCCAGAGTACCCTATCTTGGTGGATTGTGAGCCTGGGTCTAGCACAATAGCTGCAACCTCATCTATAGATTCCTTGTTAGTTATTACTGATTATAATAAATTGAGTTTCCCGCGAGCGAGAAGTACATACCACCACCATACACTTGAAGAATGGAGTTTGAATTCGCCATTTTCCAGCTTTTCCGATCAACAGAGAATGCTATTAAAATACAACTTTGTATACAACTTTAAAGCTTTTGGAGCTTTTCGTGATTTGAAAACTTCACCAAGACCGGTAAGAGACACACCATACAACAAGCTCTATGTGAAGCCATTTTGAGACTCATCTTGCTAATAGTAAACGTTGAGAGGTCAGAATAGTGCTTAATAGTATTGTTGGCTAGTTATCAGTCACTCTATGTAAATTCAACCAATTTATTATCTTTTGTGGAGTGGGTACACATTTACCCTCGGCTCATGGCCTATTCGCAAGCATTTCTATATCCAAGCACCAACCATGGTCCACTACAACAAACTCAATGGAGTAACCTGAAACCACAAGATACACACCTCTGTAACGAATACACCACTTTCCACTAGAATATAAGCACAACCCACCACTCAAAATCCAAAACCAAACCACAAAGCCAAACACCAAATTCTCACCATCAGCCCGTTCGCGAAAAAAAGAAAGCCAACTTTTTGTAAATCAAATCTCATTTTTAGTTTTGTTTGAGCTCTTTAGCAAAAATAACCAACAAAGTGCACTTTTACTAAACAACTCACCAGCTGAAGGTATAAATACAGACAACCTCCACCAGAAGTCAGACTTTCCATCCAGGCCATATTGCCCTCAGGTAACGAACACCAGCACAACTCATCACTCCTGAAACTGCCGCTTTTTCGGTCTGTTTCATAGATAAAAAAAGCTCCAACCCCTACTAAAGGAACACCACCATTACAAATAAGTTGGGCGCCGTGTCATAAACAACGCCGTCACCATCAAATAAATAGCTCTAGAACCCACAAGCCTCTCATGTCCTCTTCAAGTGCTGCCTCTTTGCTCTTACGGCAATTTCGTGAGCTAACAGACCCTAAAAAGGCCATTCCGTCCTTCCACATTGAACTCGAAGATGATAACATATTTCTGTGGAACATTGGAGTCATGGTTCTTAATGAAGAATCAGTCTACCATGGTGGCTTCTTCAGAGCGCAAATGAGGTTCCCAGCTGATTTCCCATTCTCGCCACCAACTTTTAGATTCACACCAGCTATTTATCATCCAAACGTTTACCGTGATGGGAGATTATGTATTTCCATCTTACATCAAGGTGGTGATCCAACATCTGATGAACCTGACGCTGAAACTTGGTCCCCAGCTCAAACTGTTGAAACCGTGTTGATCTCCATCGTGTCTTTACTAGAAGATCCAAATCCTTCTTCTCCTGCAAATGTTGATGCTGCTGTGGATTGGAGAAAGAAACCAGAACTCTACAAGAAAAAAGTGGAATTGGAAGTTGAAAGATCAAAACAAGATATTCCACCAGGTTTTGTTATGCCAACCTCTGATAGTGCCTATGTTTCATCTCATGCTGCTCCTGTTGACGATGAAATTGTCGATGAGAATTTTTGGTATGATTCAGAAGAGGAAAGTTATGATGACGATAGCATTATGGATGATGTCGATGGAAATAACGAAGAGGAAGAAGATGAGGAAGAAGAGTTATCATCTGATGAAGAAAAGTAAACAAATTGTTTGCCGCTATATTTCATCGTATCCCTCAAGTCTTGCTCAAATTCTTTCAACCATCGAAGCACTACAATCTCGTAATTTTTTTTCAATCTGAGCAAGAATATCTAATGTCCAACTCACCAGCATATATATGATCTCACTATTATTGTTTCTTTTTCTTATAAATCCATTTTATCTTACCGCTGTCATCACCATCAAAAGGTATTCAAACAATCAAAGCAAATGAAAAATAACCAGCATCACAATATCATCAATTCCCCACTATTATTTTTTTCTCTTATTTATCTCCTTTTTATAACACATTTCAAAGTAATACGTCATAATACAAGGGTTTTTTGCAAAATGGAGTTTGGCTTTTTTGATTCAATTTTTATACACATATAATTATTACAACGACTGGTTTTGATGGTGGTTTTGGTTAGTCATATTTTTTTTTTATTATTATCAATGATGTTGCATATTTCTTTCATTGCTTTGCAAAATGTGAATAATTCTTTCGATGCTGAATTCAATCTCTAGTTCGCAGGGTTTCGTTTTGTTAATACGTTATCATGAAGGTCCTTATTCCCTTTAAACTATATATCTTGACCTTGACCTTAATGAATAACCTCATAAAAAAAATGTATGTTCAATACTGTAGCAAACCCTCATTCATCGTCCTCATTATATTCGAATTTTTTCAACTCCTCGAATGCTTCGCTCAAATTTTTCAATTTTAACCGTATGACTTGTTGAGGATATTCCTTCTCACTAACCAATACAACTTTGAAAAGTGTATTCTTAATCCCTTTCAAATATATATCATAATCCTCAGTTTCAATCTTTGCAACATCATCTTCAGCTTCGTCACCCTGATCAACATCCCGCTCGTTTGTTTCATCCTCATCGTTATTATCACCCGAAAGGGCATTAGCTGCATACAGCGAATACATCTTTAGTTGTGTTGCTGATAAATTATCTTGTGTTTCTGGGTTGATATATGATGATAATGGTGCACCAGACGGTAGGATTAATGAAACGGCAAGTAGGGATTTGGAGGTGGTTCGTACGGGTCTTAGCCCCTGTTTCAAAACGTCTTCTATATTTCTTGAGTGTAGCATCTGTTTAAGGATTGGGTTTTCTGATAAATACGTTTGATCGAAAGCTTGTATATGGGTAGTTTGAACGTATTGTGGTTTTCTGATAATGTTCGTTTTTACAAAATACCGGCAAGAAATGGCAGATCGTGTTATCAAGACAATGATTTAAATCTACATCAAATCAAACACTCATAACATCACAATGAAAAGTTAAACACTAAGCAATAATTACTTGAACAGATTGTCCAACTCTTCGTCATCCTTATCAGGATCAAAGTTGGATGCATCAGGGTATCTGAAACATGGCTCATTGACACGATTGTATGCAACATCACTTGATGACAGTGAAGTTTCAAAATATTCAGTGTCAAGCCATGGACGTGTCTGTATTGATATCTCATTCTTTTGCAGTTTTTCTTTCAACTCTTTCAGACTATGAATATCCCTGATTGTCACTTCATCCCTTTTAACAATTCTAGTAATATAAAACCCAGCCAAAACAATTCTTGCACTTTTACTTTCCGAAATTTTGCAAAACCCTTTACTAAGAACATCCAAAACAGGGATATGAGTGGATTGATCAGTATTCATCAGGTTTGCCTTCTCAATAGACTCATGGGCTTCTATCGTACAACTGTACCCTTGTCTCAGTTCACTTGCTGCTTCTCTAAATTTGTGATAGTAATAGTCTTGGTCTTCATCTTCATCATCAAAGCAATATTTCAATCTGGCGATATCATAAACTGATATCTCAATCTCTTCATCATTCCGAATTTCTTGATCAAGACTTCCATAATATTTTTCAAAATTTTCCTTATCGACTGTGTATAGTTTTGCGAGTTTCTCAAGTGGTGAGTATTTGATATTAAAACACTCTTCGAACTCTTTCAAGTCATCAACCATAATGTTTGCTTGATTGTTCAGATCGACACCAACACTCGCGAGTTCATCAAGGTAAACATACATCGCTCTATTAAATCGCTCTTCCAAGCCATTCAAAAATTCATTGATTAAAGGACCACTTGATGGTGGGATTGGCATCGGCTTTGTAGCGAAATTGAGATCGTCTGGACTGGGTTTGGGTAGAGAACTGATCACCTTGCTTAACGCGCAGACTATCAATGCTACTGGCGTAATACTGGTGGATGCATGATCTACCGCTTTGAAATAAATTGTGTCTTCGCCTTCATGGCAGGAAAGCAAAATTGTTGTCATATAATTGGAGATGAATCCAATTGGGCAGTTCAAAGTATCCATATAGCATAACTCTTGACCGATAGCTTTGATAGAACTGATATTGTTTCCATTTATGGTCTCCGCTGATGGTAAGTGCTTTTTGGATTCAATGGGGATACATAAGCTATTCGGTAGCTTAATCAAAAGGTCCGAAATAACTGTTCGTTCTTCTCTTGATATAGGATATTGACTAAGGATCTCTATGCCCTCCAATTCATTAATACTTTTCAATATATCAATAGCCTTGAAAACGTAGTGCTGATGGAATAAAGGCTCGATGGAACACTCAGTGACATTCGTGTACCATGTAGTACATTCGGAATGTGATAGAGTAGCGAATTGTGCCCAGTCTTTATAGTTAGGATCCATAATTGAGACTGGGCTTCCGTCCACTATTTTCCCAAAATCGTTTGCAACGTCTTCAATTCTTTTGTGAAAATCATTATCTTCTATCTCTTTGAACTGCACACCTTCGATGAATCTATCCTTGGCAGGTTTTTGTAGACAGTTTATCCATTCTGACGGAACAGCGTGTGGAAGGGTCAATACAAGCTCTGCTATTGCTTCCCCGTTGTGGGATGATTCACTAGCTAGGATCCTATCATACTCGTATTGAAAACGATTGAGCCATTTGCATAGGTCCTCTTTGGAAACTGACCCAGAGTAATAATCTTTGTAACTGAGTACACCAGTTTTTTTCTGATTCGACCTGCTCATAAACTCTTTGATCTCATTCCAATCATTACTTGAACCATGCTTTGATGTAACCCAGCGACGTGATGTGATATGAGAGGCTTTGAAATCTTTCTTGAATCGCTCAGTAATCGATTTTTTGTGGAGATGAAATCCTCGAGTTGCATTTGGGTAGCACCTTAACATGACAACTAGCTTTGACACCAAATCAAGACAAACCGAAAAAGAAGAAAATATCGATTGTAAGCAATCAGTATTTATTCAAGCAAGCTTGCAAGGATCAGCAAGACTAACAATTATGCCAGTACATCTGGGGGTAGGGAGCTTGCACTATATAAATGAGAATTTATTGTCGGATACAGATGAAATTTCGATTGTGACACAAGAGTTAAAAACCTTAACAATACAGCTCCTGATTTCTATAAAAACATATACAAATATAAATAGAACACTATAAAGTTTCATATATAAGTTCTCTGACTCTGTAGTCTTCATTGGCTTCTTCAATTTCTTGGAAATTACCTATAATATCATCTTTACCTCTAACAATCGCAGGTAATAGACGACCTCTTGAATAACGACGCCAAACGTTTCTTGCTTCTTCATCAGTTCCTAAATCCCTGTAAGTGAATGGAATTCTGTTACCTTGTAGAATGGTCACCAGCCTGTTTGTTCTTTGAGGCATGTGGAAACCACCACCGGCTAATGAAGTGAAGAGATAGACAGGCTCATCCTTTAGCATTTCAATGATTTCTTCCCTTGTTGGTTCATGATCAAGGTCTTCAGTTTCTTCCTCTTTGACTGGTTGTTCTGTCTTTATTTCTTTGGATGCGGTTCCTTCATCAGCTTTTGGTACATCCTTGACAACATTCACTTCAGAGTCACCTTTATCTTTAGCAGCAATATGGCCCAAATCTTTAGCCTGTTCATCTGCTTCGGCTTTCGTCTCGTGAACAATATCGGCATTGATTTTCTTGGTCTCCGTTTGATCGGCCACCTCTTTGGAAAGTTCTTTGTCATCAGCTGTAGTAGGATTTTCAGTAGGGCCGGTAGCAGGATCAGACTTTTTCGAAGCAGAATTATCCCCCTCAATAGCGTCTTCAAGCTCTTTAATGAGTCTTTCCGCTTCGCCTGCTGGGTCAGCAACATTCGAAGTAGTTCCAGTTTCGGGCTCTTCAACATTCTCTTCATCTCTTTCTTCTTCTTTTTCTTTATCATCTTCTGTACTATCTGCCAATTTTGACTCTTCAACTTCTCTTTCTTCAGAAACTTTATCCCCAATTTTCAAAGACTTTATGTCCTCAGTAACAGTATCAAGAGGTGATTCAATAGCTTCTTCCTCCTTACTCAATGAAATATCTTTTGATTCATCGGCTTCATTTTTTGATTCTTTACCTACACCTTCTTCTACTTCCACAGTCTTGTCTTGATTGTTAGATGTGGAACTCGCGTCGTCATTGTTCTCCTTGATTTCTTTCGAATGTTTCGACTCGACCTGTGAATCAACATCTTTATCAAGATTATCAGCCTCCTCCATCTTTTCACTGGTGACTGATGGTTTTACTGTGGTCTCTGAAGGCTCTTCTGCTTCCTTGTTGATTTTATCGTCTAGCTCTTCAACAGCTTCTTCTTGTTGGTCATCTGTTGATGTCACAAATTCTTCTTTTTTCTCAATTACCTCGTCCTCTTTCAAGTCGTCTTCTTTGGCTGCTTCTGATTCTTTTTGTACAGCTTCTTTATTGATGAAGCCAAGTGGAGCTGCATCAGGCTCGGAATTTTTAGTATTTTGATCAACCTCTTTAACATCAGCAACATCTTGCAAATCTTTTGAAATTTCAACAGATGTACCGCTTTGGGTTTCGACAATTTCCGTTTCTGACCCTTTTCTATCACACTTATTTTCATCCAGTTTCGACGTTGCTATAGCTTCGTCAGTCTTTGTTGTAGCTGCATCTGTTGCATTGGTTGGCGTAGAATTAGAATCATCTACTTCGTCAAGAGTTGTATCCTTTTGTGTTTGATTTTTATCTGATTTGACAGATGGCTCACTGTCAACTGCTCTTGACACACCATCAGAATGAGCAGGCTCATCGACTTTCTTAGATGAAGATTTGCCTTGTGTGGTTTCAGCGTCTTTATTTGTATCCGGGCTAGTTGCGGATGCTTCTTTTGTAACAGAAACACTCTTATCAGCGTTCTCAATATCGGGCTCCTCTGTGTGTTCAATTTCAGAAGCATTGGTCGATTCTTTGACTTTAGCATCAGCAAGATTTGGCAAGTCTTCTGAAACTCCAACATCAGTACCCTCTTCAGTCTCCACGACCTGTCTAGGTTCTTCTTTCGACACGGTTTCAGTATCATTGTCTGGCTTAGTATCTTTATTCGACATCTTTGTAGTTTTGGTAATATCAAGCTCGTCCTCTCTCACACCATTCTTGGAAGTCCCTTTGGAAGTCTTTTTGGAAGCGTCTTTGGAAGCGTCTTTGGAGACGTTTTCAATGTCCTTTTTCACAGTTTCTTTTGTATCGTCTTCGTCGCTTTCCTCTTTCAAGACCTCATCGTGAAGGTGATCAATAGCATCATCACGGGCAACATCCAGATCATGGCGATGTTCTGGGTCGCGTAATAAGGCGCCCTCGTCATAAAGCTCTTGATTTGATCGAGTTTGATCGTTGGTAATCCTAGATCTTGACCTTGATACGGAACGTAAATAATCCTTTGAGGATTGAGGAATATGAGTGTATACCTCATCACGTTGGGCTTTTCTTCCTGGTCTGTACTCAGTATGAACACCTTTGTAAGAATCACCACCAGCCAGATGAGGTCTCTCACCAACATGTAGAGTGTTTTTGTCAGTTCTGATAGCTGATTCGGATCTGGATTGAATCAAGGGAGAATAGATACCTTCCGGTGCGCCTGCTGGGACTTGTTGATGTGAATCATTTTCAATTACTGAGTCTGGTACAACACCACCATTGGATCTTCTTCTCGATCTGGATCTTGATGATTCCAAAACCTTTGGTTTTGTTTTCTTATCACTGATTCTTTTCTGAAAATTTGTAGAAAGTTCAGACATTGAGGCGATTTGAGAGTCAATCAAGTCCTCTAGCGATACTTCGTTGTCCTCTCCATTTTTCAGCTCGTAGATGGAATGTTTGCGTTTAGCGTCCTCTGGCTCCACTGGTGAAAGAATAGATTCAGCATTCGAGCCCGAGTTATTCTCCAAATCGTCGATCGTTATCTCTTTTGATCTTGCTGGTGGCTTGCGAGTTGGTTTCTTTGGTCTTGCTGGGGAGGTTTCAGTACCTGGGATAGGTGTATGTGACACTGATGGTCTGACTTTTCCAGTTTCGTCGAGTAGATCATCATAGGCTTGTTCATCATTTATCAAAGCACCTTCATCCACCAGCTCATTGACACCGGTGTAGTCATCGTCCCCCTTTTTCTTGTTGGACTTGGACGGGGATCTGGATGATGCGATGGACACAGTTTCTTGATCCTGAACTGATCTGACACTAGCTCCAATCAAGCTTGGTGTACTTTCATTGGGGGTTTCGCTCATTTTCCAGTATCAATTTTGTAGTTGATAAAGCTAGTCAGCTAATTGTTGTAATTGCTTCGAAAAGGCTCCAAGATTGTAATGTTTCGAGTTATGGTCTTATCCTGATAACTTGAAACCAACTTTGTTAGTTGATTACGCCAAAATAATAATAAGCACCGAAATCGGAAACTTACCTTTTTTGGACTTTTTCTTCGATTTTTAACTACGACATAAACTTTTAACAAGAAACTACTTCTTTTTAGGGAAATACTATTAAATACTATATATAGGACAAAATGCAAATGTGTGACGTTTTTTTCACTTCCAAGCTAAACGTCTATTTCTTTTCAATCTCAGCACTCAATAATTTTTGAGCTTTTTCCAAGGCATCTTTGGTACCTCTTAAGAAAATAACATTGTTAACTTTATCAGAGTTTCTAGGAACATAGATTTGAGAGCCAGATTTGTTTCTGATATTGTTCAAACGAGAACCTTGAGGACCAACAACCTTCCCGAAAACTGATGGATTTTTAACCCACAAGAAACCAGATGTATCATCTTTAGCGAATTTTTCTAATCTAGACTTGATTTGAGCTTCGACTTTTTCAACATCTTCATCGGTACCCTTCAATCTCCATGGAATGACAGTCTCATCTTTCTTTTCTTCTGAAGATTCGTCAATGGTGAACTTGATAGTTTCTTCTTCGGAGCCAAAAGCGGATTTTGGTGGAGATGGGAATTGGGAAGACAATTTGAAAGCACGAGAAGATAGATTTCCATGTTCAACCTCAACACCGTGTTCAACTCTAGCCTTTCTAGTAAATGCACCCCTTTCACTGACAGCACCGTGTAAGTAAGCTGGTACATCAACCGAAACTTTCCAGTCATCAGCAGTCAATTCTGTGATTTTAGCTTTGGCCTTTTCAACATTTTCAGCCAAACCAGTGATACTGACATCTAATGAATCAGATTGGACATTTGGAATGTTGATGTTGACGTTGAAATCAGTCTCGATTGAACGGCGGACGGAACCACCTTGACCGATAATGACTCTGTGTTTATCTTTAGCAACTTGTAAAGTTTCAGTGATTGAGTTTTCTTTGTCTTGAACAATTTGTTTAACTTGTTCAATGATAGATTCAACAACTTTCTTGGAACCACTTGATGTGATTTTCTTATCTTCTGAACCTTGATCTGGAATTTGTAACAGACGTCTTTGTTGATCTTCTGAACCACCGGCTTTAGCAATGATTTCATTTTTCACAGAACCTTTTGGACCCAAGATATCTCTGTAATATTTAGGGTCAACCTCTAATTCAACGGTAATGGTATCTTCAAGTTCTTTGACGATAGCTGAAATACTAGCT
Organism: Hansenula sydowiorum; assembly: GCA_030574735.1. Taxonomy (NCBI): domain Eukaryota; kingdom Fungi; phylum Ascomycota; class Saccharomycetes; order Phaffomycetales; family Wickerhamomycetaceae; genus Hansenula; species Hansenula sydowiorum. The sequence goes on from JAJMFN010000356.1 coordinate 9,981, forward strand.
TCGGCTTCTTTCAAACCCTTTCTAGTACCAGTCAACAAAATCTTGGTATTTTTAGCACCGTCTTCGGTGTTTTGCACATCAATTTCGATACCGGCATCAGCTGCAATACCTTTGATGGTATCACCACCTTTACCAATAACTCTTGACAATGAAGAGGTTGGAACTTCGAGTTCTTTAGTATAACCATTTTCAATCAAGTAGTCCAATAAACCTTTAACTTCTTCCTCAGCTTTAGTGACACCTCTTGAAGGACCTCTAATGACGACATCATCGGAACCTTGAGTGAACATAATTCTAACGAGATACTTGTCTTGTAATCTTTTGACATATTGACCACTTGAACCGATTAAAGAGCCGTGATATTTTTGTTGAATGTGTAAAGTCTTGGTGGTTTCATCAGCCCATTTCTTGGAAGAAGATAAGATACTTGTTTCGGCTTCACCAACATTGTACTTGTAACCGGTAATGGTCAAAGAAGCTTTTTCACCTGCTGGATTTTTTTCCACATCGATAGAGACATCATATTCATCTCTCAAGGTCTTTAAATTAGCACCGTTCTTACCAATTAATCTTGATAAAACATTAGTTGGAACTGAAATTTGCTTTTCATAGCTGTAAATATCTTTAACATCTTCAGCGTCTTTCAACAAGTTATTGATTTCCTTTTCAGCTTTGGAGACATCGGCTTTAGTACCTTGGATGAAAACTTTATCAGCAGCTTCGGAAACACCATCGGAGTGTAATTCTAGGATGATTTGAGATCCAGCAAATGAGTGTAATAGAGCTTTCAAAGTGGTACCATTTGGACCTTCGATAAATTGTTGCTTTTCATTGGCAACGTCCAAGGTAATTGATTTCAAATCAGCTTGAGCTTTTCTCAATTCATTCAATGCTTCATCAATCTTGGAGATTCTTTCACTAGTGTTTTCCAAATTTGGACCGAAATCTTCTCCTTCATTTTTCAAGGCAATGATGATATTTTCGCTGGTCTTGTGACCACTTAATTCAGAAATTGGAACAACAACTGAGTTATTTGCTTTAGCAACAGCATTTGTAGCTGAAGCAACTTTGCTTGACAAGAATGGAACGATGTCAGTAACGTAAGAAACACGAGGTGGTTGAACGGCGTTGACTTCGTCAATCAATCTTTGTCTAGCTTCTTTGATGGATTTAATGGAATCTTTTGGACCACTGATATCAATGTTAACATTCTGCAATTCTTCAGAAGCTAATTTACTATATGGTGGGAGTGAAATGACGGTGTTTGTCTCTTCAGAAATTTTGGAGATTAACCCAGTATAAGTGAAGTAAGCAGCTAAAGCACGAGCATGTTTAACGTTTCCCTCATGAGCTCTTGAAATGTCCAAGGTATCAATAACGATCTGGGAAGTTTGGTTTCTAGCGTATTGTATAGCAGAGTTGATGTCGGATTGTAAACCAATGAATGAGACGGATTCATCATCAGATTCAGAAGATGGAACACTGACGACAACTTTGAATTGTTTCAAGATATCCGCTGTTCTAATAAATTGATGGAATTTTTTTGGGATGTTTTTAGTTTCAGTCTTGACTTTAACTTTCAATGTTTCCAATTGAGAAGTAATCTCAGATTTTTTGACCAAGACATCATCTCTAGCACCTTGAATTGTAATAACACCATTCTTGTTTGGGCCTGAAACTTTCAAGTTTTCTTCATCAACATTGAATGATTGAGCAAAAGCTGCAATTTCTTCAGGAACAGAGATTCTAGTGGTCAAATTTTTGGTTTCTTCATTCACAATTGCCAAGATACGTCTTTTAGCTTCATGAACACCATCAACGTCACCATCGATGGAAACTTTGATTTCTTCTTCATCGTCGGCATCATGAGATTGAGGACCTGGTGTAGCGTTTTTTTCAATGTCAATCTTAGCACCGGTGGCTTCGATGATTGGTTTCAGATTTTTACCAGATGCACCAATGACGGCAGATCTAGTTCTAGCAGGGATGTTGAAAGTAAGGTTCAAAGGTTTAGTTAAACGACGAACTAATTCCTTTTTAACATGGGCGACATCATTTGGTTTACCAGAAATAACAAAAGATCTGCTTTTGGTGATGGCGGATAAAGTTGATTCAATTGAAGTGGAGTATTTTTTCTTTAATTCACTAACAATTTTACCAAATTCAACTTTTGAAACGTTTAAACTGATTTCAGCATCAATGTGGAAAGAATCTTGAATTGTAGATGGACGGAATGAAGTTTTGGTAACATTTTTCTTGGAAATAGTAGCAGCTGGAGCAGACTTCATAGAAGGACCCCAATTGATTGCAGAGCCAGCGGCAGCTTGGTCGAGCCCACCTAGGGCAGGGAACGCATCTTCATCATTAATTGATGGAGGTGGGACAGCAACTTCTGATGTGGAAGTTTCAGCAGTTTCGTTTCCATTTTCTTCAGCTTCGACATCTGAATCAACAGTAGTGTCAACTATTTGTTCAACGACTGGTGATTCAGTGGAGGTGGTTTGTTCCAATTCAGAAGACATTATCGAAATTTTTCAGTAAGGCGGGAATGGAGAAATAGAGGTATTAGCAACGACGTTCAAACAGGAAGGCGGACAGCAGGATAAGAGAGATTATATTTCGAATTCTCTTGGAGTGTGTGATTGTTATAGGTATTTTCTAGCACTTTTGTCAGGATGAGTTAGTACTTCTGTATAGTTCAGTTGATCCCAGGTGCAACCAGAATCAGGGCACAATCAACTAATACTCACAATTAGCGGGAAAAACAAACAATTCAATCACGGGTTGGGAAAGCAAACTCTTCTATGACAGGATCCTAGGACAAGAGAAAGCGTAGTGTAAGAGTAGTGTGGTGTGGGTGTTTGGGTGAAGCACCAGATGCTTTTGCAGTGTTTCTTTGTTGACTTTTGATCTCAAACGATCTCGAATTTTCCAGTGCGCCACATCCGAGGCCACGTGACCACTAGTGTGCCCAATACGGCAAGTGTGGCTAGTGAAGTGAAGTGTCTGTGGCTGGTGAGACGATCCAGACAAAAAGACCACCAATTGAGAACAGGAGAATAAGCTGGATATACTTGAACCATCACCACAATATCATCACATTCTCCCAATAAACCAGAGATCACCTGTTTATATGGCCAGTACGCCCCAGTGCTCGTAACACCACTTTCACATTTCCCTTTTTAGCTTCCGCGAACTTCCTGGAAATCTCCCCTAAAACCAACTTGTCATAAAATACAAAATCTATAACCCATTACATTCTTATTCTTAGCCGTTGTTGTTCATTTCTTGCAAACCACCATTAGTCACACGACGCTTAGAGATAAAAGCGTCACCTGCTCTATTACACAACTGCACTCCACATATTAATCAACTGTCGATGTCCTCAACTAATCAAAGTGGCGCAGAAGCTCGTTTTGCTCAATTCAAATTGGTACTATTAGGTGAATCTGCCGTTGGTAAATCATCAATAGTCCATAGATTTGTCAAGGACTCTTTTGACGATTTCAGAGAATCCACCATCGGTGCTGCCTTCTTAACTCAAACCATCCAACTAGATGAAAATACCACCATAAAATTCGAAATATGGGATACTGCCGGTCAAGAACGTTACAAGTCATTAGCTCCAATGTATTATAGAAACGCTAATGCTGCCATCGTTGTTTATGATATTACACAAGAATCTTCCTTGGAAAGAGCCAAGTCATGGATAAAAGAATTACAAAGACAAGCAAACCAGGATATTGTCATTGCATTAGCTGGGAACAAAGTTGATTTGGATGATGAAAGACAAGTTTCCAAAGATATCGCAACAACTTTTGCCAATGAGGAAAATTTATTATTCTTCGAAGTTAGTGCCAAATCAGGTGAAGGTATTAAAGAGATCTTCACCAAAATCGCTGAAAAATTACCATTGGAATCTCAATTAAAACCAAGCAGATTACAAAATAAAGGTGTTGATCTACAAAGACCGAGTACAAACAATCAAAAATCTTGTTGCTCATGAATCAAACAATCAAGCCCTCAACTATCCCCATCCTTCTATCTAATCAACTCCATCACATCATCGTCATATAATCGGCCGTCTGCTTTTGTGTTTTTTCAGCTTCTTTTTTTTTTTATCTGCGTTTTAGTTCATATATCTCCACGTCTTTTATCGGTGTTTCCATATTTCCTTCCCATGTCAGCCTCAGGTAAATTATGATCAACACAATATGTTTTGCCATGGATACTATATCTATAATTTCTGTTAATATATTATCTATACTGTCATATACATTTTATCACACGTACCGCAGATGTTTGATATATGTATGCGCGTGGTTTATTTTGTGTCTTTTATATAAAATCTGATTAATTAATTTTCTCTTCAATATAATTTCAATTTGTAATACATGCTGATATATACTATATAAATATAATCTTGAATATCTAATGTTTTCATAAACTATGATGATCGATAGTTTAATAGAAAACTTTTCTTAAAATAAAGTTCTACTTTCTAAATCAATCAAATTGACCAAAAATTCAACTTCTAACCTTTTTCTACTTTCAATTAACCAATCATCAGCTAATTTTCTATTCCAACCTTTCAAATTGGCAATTTCTTCAACTGCGTTATCCAATTGATTAGAGACCAAATAATTATCAACTCTGGCAATGACACTTTCAATATCTTTACCATCAACATGACCTTCTTTACTCAATAAGAATTTAGAAAATAAAAGTGAAGAAATATGACCTAATAATCCAGCATTTGGTGGTAATAATGCAGCTGATCTTAATTCTGGAACCAACAAATGGAATCTTGTTATTAATTGAGAGTTTGTTAATAATCCAGTTTTGATGGTTTCTGCATTAATTGAATTGATAGCAGAAGCGATAACTTTATTTTTGGAATCTTTGGCCAATGTATTCAATTCTGCAATTTCAACAGTCAAATTTTCATTTTGATTTGAATTTAACTTATTTTTCAATTTGTTTAAACTCAACTGTAATCTTGATTTCAATTCAGAAGAATTCAAATGATCATCAATTGTCAAGACTAATTTTTGTAAAGTTTCTAATTTTGTGTTTAATTCATTGAATTTTGAATATTTACCTTCACGTTCTTGTTCAATTGATTCAGCAATCAATTTAGTATATGCTTCAGCGGTATTTATTTGGTTTTGCTTGACAATGTTTTGATAATAAGATTCAATCACTTTAGTCTTTTGAGAAATTTCTTCAGCCAATTTTGCTTGATGTTCTTGATCAATTCTCTTCGTGATGTTGTTGAATTCATCAGTGAATGATCCCAACACTTCCTTTTCCTTTTTAGCAATGGCCTCTTTCAATTGTTTGGAAGTTCTTTCAGATTGATAATCTTGTAAAGTGGATAAATTTGTATCCAAATCCCTGATAAAATCAACAATTTTGCCAAAATGTTCATCTTTTGATAATTGATCATGATTAATTTGATAAATCAATCTATTGAATTCAGCGATGACTTTTTGTAAATTGGCATCTTTGGTCTTCAATGCTATTGGTTTCAATTGAACTTGTGTTTTTGGAGCAGCAGTATTTGGTGTAGCAGTTGTGACAGCGGCTTTGATTTCTTCCTTTTTGGATTCTTCTTTAGCCTTGACACTTTCAACTTTTTGTGCAGTAATACCAGATTTTGGAACACTTAGAGTTTTTTCCAATCCACCGAATTTTTCCTTGAAGTTTTGAATGTTGTAGTCCTTTTTAGTGGTTTGTAATGATTGGATATAATCAACAATATCTTCAGCTAATGGAACATTATCAGTAAACAATTCGTTGAAAGCATCGTTCTTCAAAGATAAAGCAACACCACCACCGTATATCAAAGATGACGCCAAGGTCAAGTTGAGCACTGTTTTCCCAGCTGTGGAACGGAACATCTTGCTGTGTCGATTGCGGTAGTCAGCGTCTTATTGTCCCACAACACCATATTCGAGTCCTCAAGATTTCACTTTTTTCCATTAGATCCAATCATTAACCACTTTTTTTCTCGGACCAGAGCCTTGACTTCCTAATCAGGAAATGAAAGTGTGATAGTATTTGTATAGAACTATGAATATTGATTATGGAGGAAAGGGACATTGGTAGCGTTTCAATAAGTCATTCAAGGTAGGTGTTCACTGGTTCAAGCAGTAACTTGTTATTTTATTGAGCATTTGTCGATATAATACTGCTGTCTATCTTTGACACATTCATCGAGAAGAGAATTCTCGCTTGTTACACGGTCAGTCAAGCTAAAAACAGTCAAGAAAAGAGTACAAACATCCATAATAATTGTAGAATAAGGAAAGGATTTCAGATCAACTGAAGTCATCCTCGATAAAATAATCTTTATTCCACCATTCAAGAGAAAAGGAACTTTTGTTTAGATCTCTGTTCTTGATCTGGCCCTGTGTTGCCCATCCAAATCCATCTCAACTGAAATACTGAAACACCGAGCAAAACACAACCAAATTCACATTCTTTACTCTTTTGCACAGTTTAATAAACATATTAAACTAATTAATCATGTCAATGAATCAAGCGATTGGACAAGCTGAACAATTGATCAGTTCTGGTCAACACAACGAAGCTATCGGCCTACTGAATCAAGTCATTGGCTCGGGGTCATCTCCAAGTGCTCTAATCACTCGTGCGGTTGCTCATATTGGTAACAATGATCACGAAAGAGCTGTTGAAGATTTGAAAGAAGCATCAAATCAAAACCCAACCCCTGAAGAAAGTAATAAGATTGACGAATTGATTGAGTACGTCTCAAAACATGTTGTCAACAATTTAGACTCAACAAACTCAAGAGATCTGGGTGATACCACCGGTTCAAGAGATATGTCAAGTATGTTACTTAACGGTTTGATGAGTGGTGGGTCCTCTGGTGGTGGTCAATTCGGTAAATTGGCTTTATTGTCATCTGTGCTAGGTGGCTCCAAAACTGGTGGTGGTGGATTCAGTGCTTCTTCATTGACAAGTATGCTAGGAGGTGGAGGTTCATCCGCTGGTGCAGCTGGAGGATCTGGGTTAAGTGCTCTATTCTCAAAGTTTGGTGGTAGCAGTGGGGGTCAATCGGGTTATGGAGGTCAACAACAAGGTGGCTACGGTGGTCAACAACAAGGTGGTTATGGAGGTCAGCAAGGTGGCTACGGGGGTTCTTCTGGTGGTTCTGGGTTAGGTAGTTTATTATCTAGCTTGTCAGGTGGAAGCACTGGAGGTCAAGGTGGCTACGGAGGCCAACAGCAAGGTGGTTATGGAGGCTCTTCTGGAGGCTCTGGATTGGGTAGCTTGATATCGGGTCTGACTGGTGGAAGTAGTAGTCAAGGTGGTTATGGAGGCCAACAAGGTGGTTATGGAGGTCAGCATGGTGGTCAAAGTGGTTATGGAGGTCAACAAGGTCAAGGTGGATATGGGGGAGGTTCATCTGGTGGATCTGGCTTAGGTGGATTATTCTCTGAGCTAGCTGGTGGTGGTAGTGGTGGTAATCAAGGAGGCTACGGTGGTAACCAAGGAGGCTTTGGTGGTGGTCAAGGAGGCTTCGGTGGTGGTCAAAGTGGTGGTCATCATGGAGGCCATGGAGGTCAAGGTGGATTCGGAGGCCAAGGTGGTTATGGTGGCCAAGGTGGTGGACAAGGTGGTTATGGTGGTAATCAAGGCGGTTATGGTGGAAGATATTAGTTATCTTTAAAAACACCATCTGATTCTTGTGTATATTAAATCTTTATTTGAATTCTACATTCATTATTCCTATTAACATATTAAAATTCGTGATTTGCATCGATTTTTCCTGTTCTAAAAGCCTCGAATAATCTGTAAAAGACGTCTAGTGAGTCTTCAAACTCTTTGAAGCTATCAAGATCTGTCCCAATTGGATCGGCTCTTCCCTTTGGATAATATTTCTTGATTAGTTCATAAAATCGTTCCTTGACTTTATAAATGTCAATATCTTCTTTGACGATTGTTGAGCCTTCCCTTGTTGGTATTCTATTTCTCTCTATTTCACGCTGTTCCTCTTCTGATGGTAGTTTGGCATACCCACTCCAGACTCCAGCAATTGCCGCTGCTTCTGCCTCTGCATTTCTACATGTTGCTTGAACGATCAATCTACCAACAAATGCTAATGATGAATCACCGATCTTGAATGTATGCAAAAATGTATCTTTCAATCTTGAGCTTGAGTTTGGTCCAGTTTCTCCCTCTGGGATAGTGAAGCCAATGACATCATCATCAAAAAAGACAGGCTTGTGATGATATCCAGTTGCTAGAATGATATGGTCAATATCTTTCAGAACTTGACCATCCTGTAAGTGAATCTCTCTAGTATCTGGATCAACTGCTATAATTCTTGAGACATTAGGGAAAGACATGACTGAGCGATGTATATATGGTGGTGATAATGTTTTGGATATATTTCTACTAATGATGACTTCTTTGGCGAGAGGTTCAACGTATTGACCAATATCAATTGCCGACATGTTGGATCCTAAGATCACAACTCTTTTGTCTTTGAATAGCTCGGGTCCTCTGTACGCCTTTGCATGGATGATTGCACCAGGGTACTTAGCGTTATATTCACTCAACCCCTTGATATATGGTACGAATGGAACAGTGAAAAAACCATTAGATACTATCAGCCCATCAAAAGACTCTTTATACCAAACATCTTTGTCGTCGCCTGAAACCTTTAATGTCAATACCCATTTATTATCAACTTTATCGGCTTTGACCACTTCTGTATTGAATCTAATATTGTCTCTAAGTTTATTCTTATCAGCAAATCTTTCTATTCTTTTAGCAAGGTTTTGATGAGTAATGAATGGATTCAATGCCTCACTTCCATCATCAACAATTTCGGAAGTAGAATATCTCAATGCAAAATCAGGTGTATTTGTGTATAACCTTGGGTAAACAGATGTTTGTTTCCATTCAAGATAACCGTCATCTTTCTGTGTTGCAATAGGATTATCAAAATTGGAATTTTCTAACTCCGCTAAAGAAGGTTGGTACTTATGTTTTGGTTTCAATTCCCTAACGTCGTTGTATTTCTCATTATCGAGAATCTCTTGAGGTGGTAAAGCATTGTATGTGTCTGTCTTATATCCATCGAAATTCCAGACACCACCAATGTCAGCCTTCTGTTCAAAGCCAACTATCTTTGTAAAAGCTGGTTCTTTGGCATGTCCTTCGCCTATTGTCGATCTACCGTCTTTGTCAACATGGAGAAGCTCGAAAAGACATGCAAGACCTGCAATACCACCAGCACCAATGACAGCAACTTCTTTGATACCACTCATGCTCTCTCTAGCCTTCTTGATTCATGTCAACTAGTAGTTATACTCGAATATATAAAGAGGCAGATCTGTCTACCTTTATATGGCAAAGGCCGTTGGTACTGTGGCCAACTAATGCGTCCGGCTGGGAATTAGGCGACCCAAAAATCTCAGCGCGTTTGTTGCATGCAGGCTACAGCTCTATACGAAAAGCGGATTTCAGAGATGGCAAATCGACACTACACTCGGCAACAATGGCCTGACAAATCAATATGATGTGATTACGATTGTATACAAGGTTAACCGATGACAAGCTTCTCTTGTTCCTTCTTGACCTGTTCAATATGCTTTTCGAATTCCTCTTTGGAAACACCAGCTTTCCATCTTAATGGATAAGCATAATGATCTTCTGGGACAAATGTATGTCCCTTCTGTCTATAAATCTGCTCTCTATAAGTACCACCATCAACAGCATATTCTTTTTGTGCCAACCCTCTTTCCTGTAATTCGGGGATCAAGATGTCAACAATGTCTTCAAAGTTTTCTGGAAAGACAATGTTTGTGAAATTAAAGCCATCAACACCTGATTTTTCAACATAATCTTCAATCTTGTCGGCAACTTCTCCAGCGGTACCAACAAACAATGTATTATGGTCATGGTAGTGTTGAGCTATGAAACGTTTAGTGATAGTAGCATCTGGAAATTGCTGTTTATAAGAAATGGCAAACCCATTCGCAAAAGCGTCATCAACTTTACCGAGATCCTCATCGTACCCAAACTTGGACAAATCTAATCCACCACCACCCAATTGAGTGAAGATTCCTTCCTCATCTTTATACAAATCCAACTCTTTCCATTTAGCAATTGCCTCTTCGTGTGTATTACCCAAGATAGCAGAAGCTTGTGTGACAAATTTCAAATGATCAGGATTTCTGTTGAATTTTTCTCTAGCCAATGCTTTAGTGTGATCAATCTTTTGCTTAATTGATTCTGGAGTTGGACCTCCCAGAAAGATCAATTCACCGTGTTTGGCGCCCAATAACTGGCCTTTTGGAGATGAGCCAGCTTGGATAATCAGTGGAATTCTTTGTGGAGATGGTTCTGAAATTTGTGGACCTGGGACCTTATAAAATTTACCATCAAAATTGATTTCTCTGATAGCATCAGGATTTGAAAAAATACCAGCTTCTCTATCGTGCACAACACCATCATCTCTCCAGGAAGATAACAATAGTTCGTAGAATACTTGTAAGTATTCATCAGCTTTTTCGTATCTCAAATCCTTTTCTGGCAGTTTATTGTCAGCAGTCAATTGTCTACCGGCTGATGGTAAGAAAGAAGTGACAACGTTCCAGCCCATTCTACCACCTGTGATGTGATCTAGAGTTGAATACCTTCTAGCAAAATGATACGGATGCTCACTTAGTGTGGAACAAGTAATACCAAATGAAACATTTTTGGTAGTTAAAGCCAGAGCTGAAACATAAGCAGTTGGGTCATTTTTGGGAAAATTATTACCACTCTTAGCAGCCTCTTCATAGTTGTAAGCACCTCCTAAACCTTCGGATTTATACCCGCCATATATAGCTAAAGAATCACCAAAGAAAATTCCATGTAGTTTACCTCTTTCAGCTAGTTGTGCAATTTTGACCCAATACTGAGGCTTGGTATAATCTCTTGACTGATCTCTTGGGTTTCTCCATTGACCAGGTGCATGTAACACTGGTGTCAACGCTTGAAAAAAGTTGATAATCAACGGTTCAGATCTCTTTGTCCTCTTTGTCTTCTTAGTCTGGGGTTCAGTCATTGTCTTATGTGATTTCGGATGTATATTTTATCTTGTTGTTGATGATGAAATTCAATAGGAAACCCGATCCTTTTATAATGATGTTTTCAGCAAATGAACACTTAAGCTGCTGCTTTACAAAGACTTTGTCGAGCACTAGACTCAACTCTCAAGGCGTAAACTATTTCGACATAATCACAAAATGATCTGATTAGTTAGCTACTATGGCTTCCAGCACTGTGGCGTTTCCTGCACCAGCTATTGTCCCATTGGCGCTGAGCATCTCCCAACTATCAAATTTATCAAACAATAAGTGAAAGATGGGTGTAATCGCATCTCTGCGAGGCTCTAGACTGTGGTGACCTGGTTCATTTGTGGTTCGACTGTTGTTCGTTGGTTGTTTGTGAGATATTGATAATGTTTTGTTTTTCTGTCAATCTCCCTTATGAGTTATGAGCTTCCAGATCTGGAAACACATCCGAGTTCAGCTTAATTGTACGCTTCTACGACTAATTATTGAGAACAAAAACTTCTCTTATTTTATTTGTAAGACTTCTTTCAATCAGATTCTGCCCTGATTACATACTTTTCATGGTCTTTCTTGACTTTGATGATATGTTCTTCAAAATCCTCTTTGGAAACACCAGCTCTCCATCTCAAGGGATAAGCATAATGATCTTCTGGGACGAAAGTATGACCCTTTTGCCTGTAAATTTGTTCTCTGTAAGTACCACCTTCAATGGCATATTCCCTCTGTGCTAGTCCACGCTTTTGCAATTCAGGAATCAACAAGTCAACAATGTTTTCAAAGGTTTCTGGCAGAACAATATTGGTAAAATTGAAACCATCAATACCTGACTTTTCAACAAAGTCTTCAATTTGATCAGCAACTTCAATAGCGGAGCCAACAAACAAAGTATTGTTATCATGATAATGAGCTGCAACAAATTTTTTGGTGATCAAATCATTAGGAAAAAGAGATTGATAGCTTGCAGCCAGGGCTCTAGCTTGATCGTCGTCGACTTTGGTTAAATCCTCATCATAATCAAACTTGGATAAATCTAAGCCTCCACCGCCAATTTGAACAAAAATGCCCTCTGGATCGTCATACTTTTTAATTTCGTCGTATTTTGCAACAGCCTCTTCGTGTGTCTTTCCCAAAATAACAGAAGCCCTGGTGACGAATTTGATATGATCAGGGTTTCTTCCGTATTTGTCTTTCGCTAATTTCTTTGTAGCATCAATTTTCCCTTTCACCACATCTGGGTTTCGAGCGCCAACGTAGATCAGTTCAGCATGCTTGGCACCTAAAAGTAAACCCTTTGGTGAAGCTCCGGCCTGTATGATGACTGGGATTCTTTGTGGAGATGGTTCAGAGATTTGAGGACCTGGAACTTTGTGATGTTTACCATCAAAGTTTATTTCTCTGATAGCGTCCGGGTTTGAAAAAATTCCAGCTTCCCTATCGTGTACAACACCATCGTCTCTCCAAGAAGATAATAGTAATTCGTAAAAGACTTGCAAGTATTCATCAGCTTTTTCGTATCTCAAATCCTTTTCTGGAAGTTTATTGTCAGCAGTCAATTGTCTACCGGCTGATGGTAAGAAAGAAGTGACAACGTTCCACCCCATTCTACCACCTGTGATATGATCTAGCGTTGAATATCTCCTAGCAAAATGATACGGATGCTCACTCAACGTGGAGCAAGTAATACCAAATGACAGATTCTTAGTTGAAATGGCCAAGGCAGATACATAAGCATTGGGTCATTTTTTGGAAAATTGTTACCACTTTTAGCAGCTTCCTCGAAATTGTAAGCACCACCTAACCCTTGGGATTTGTATCCACCGTAAATAGCGAGTGAGTCGCCAAAAAATAAACCGTGAAGCTTACCTCTTTCAGCCAATTGGGCAATCTTGATCCAATATTCTGGTTTTGTGTAATTTCTAGATTGATCTTTTGGATTCTTCCATTGGCCTGGAGCATGAAGAACTGGGGTCAGAGCTTCGAAGAAATTTATGATCAATGGCTCCGACCTCTTTGTCTTTTTGACTTTCTTACTTTGTGGTTCACTCATGATAATTCAATCTTTTGAATAAAATTGTATAATTACGAATCAGCTAAATCAAAGAGAAAGGAGTCCAGCTTATATGACCAGCTCTTCGGATGATATCTCAGCAGTAGACTTTCTCGAATGTTTTCAGTCTTCGAGTCGATTGTGTGTTGAGAAAAAAGTGTATAACCACCGATCACAAACTGTGGCTCCATAGGCACAATTACCCTTTTGGGAATGAAATCCTTTTCAATCAACGCTCAATGTCATATTAAAGATTTTGACACCAGTTTTGAGAGAGGTCTGCTGGGATCATGTGAGCTTTGATGTAGCACATCTTCTCTCCTCCCTGGTGTAAGGCCGGTTGAAATTGGTGTGTGTTGTCATTTTCCTATCTAGTTCCAAGAGTAAAAGAGCTTCAAATATGAGACTCATTTTTTATCTTTTCCAATTTTTCGATAACAGCCTCCAACTGCTTCCCGTTCTTGGTAAAATGGCTTTTGTTTTTGTGGCCATCAATCAAGTCATCCATTATTGAATCCAAGATCCCCAGCGCATAATCAATTTTTTTTTCTGATTCTTGGACATCTACCAAAATTCCGTTTCTGCTATTATTGTATGAGATTGAAATGTCTTGTAGTCTAGACTCAAGATCAAGAGTTGTCCTGGAAATTACTAGTGGATTCTCATTGATCCATTCTTTGATTGTTTCGAGAATGTTTTCATTCTGCTGTAATACTTGCTCCCATTTTTTAGACAAAAAATCTTGTCTTTCGATTGCCAGCATGAGCTCTAGATTCTCGCTTCGGAGTCTATCCTCTTCGCTCCACTGATTAGCATCGTTACATTTTGGTTCTTCCTTGAATAGCTTTTCTGTATCCAAATCTGAATACTTCCCTAATTTTTTGAGCAGCTCCTCAATTTTATCTGTTTTTGTTCTTGAGCTTTGAAGCGTATCACTTAAGCTAGTTGCAATGAGCGTAACTGCTTGTAGGTCATCATTTCTGAACTCCATTGTATGTTTTTTTCGTTCTTATCTAGACCGTCTTGTTTGTTTTTGTGATCTCCTCTACCTCGTCGTTTTGTTTTTAAAAACTCAAGACTGTCATCAGCTACGTGTCAGTGCTTGCTGCGTAACATACTAAAGCTACAAAAATCAACTGACAAAGGCAAGCCTACTTGAGTAAAGCTTGTGAGCGGTGATCAAAAGAGATATATATAATCAGAATAAGACACTTTAGGTCTGGTACATGAAAAAAATTTATAATATCATTAAATCAATATTCGACAATATATAATGTAAATTTGCCACGTAAAATTTGTAATTAGCATCGAAAAAAAAAAATTAAATATTATATATATATTTATGGCTCATCGATCACATCAGTCCCGTAGCTTCCCTCATAGAGCCTTCTGTACCAGATCGGATATGTTGTGTTTTATTTAACAAGATTCTCATTGATGCTAGCATAACGTTTAACTTATATGATTAGGCTCGTACCCTTTTAGGCTTTTGGGTATTCCAGGTACAGCTTATTGAAATGAAAATCATGGACTGAGTCCGTACTGCAATTACATACACTAGATAAAGCTTTGTCTTTCGTCAAACCCCATGTTCACTTACAATTTCACGAGCCTATATAGTCATTACCAATAACTGTGATTTATTGGAGAGTACATATATTGCTGGATTATTCTACGGGCTCTCGGTTATTATCCACTTCTCTGAACTCTAATGACAAGACAAGTAAAGTAGCAAGCTGCAAATGAAATTACCATCCATCAAGTCTAAACAGATTCTAGATGGAGGGTCCCAACTTTGCAGCTCCGAAGTTTGCGTTTTATGCTCTCGCTACCATTTCCACCGGACTTAACATGTAGCTACTATAAGCTCTCGCGTAGTGATTCTTTTCCACTATGAGCTTGCTTTGGTATAAAGCTCTCAATCCTTTTAAATACGCCAAAACATCGTAAAATGTAATAAAAACAATAAATAAGCAGTTTTGTTGGTTATTGCGTTTGAATATGAGATCCATGCCATTTGTATGGCTGCTTCTGTGTCTATTATCGCTTGTCAACTGCCTGGACTTGGATATAGATGACTTTCAGTCAATCAAAAATGCTACATCTACTATAGTGAAAGGTGTATTAAATTATTATGAAGGCAATCAGTATGGAAAACCTATAGGACTATTTTCAGCTCCATATTACTGGTGGGAATCTGGTGGTGTTTGGGGATCCATGCTTGATTACTGGTACTATACAGAAGATGATCAGTATAACGATTTGATACAAGATGCTCTTTTGTCACAGGTTGGTGAGAAGTGGGACTATGTTCCACTCAATCAATCTACAACGGAAGGTAATGATGATCAAGCATTCTGGGGACTAGTGGTGATGGCTGCAGCAGAGAAAAATTTCACCAATCCACCAAAAGATAAACCTCAATGGCTATACCTTGCACAAGCTGTTTTCAATACAATGTCAAGTAGATGGGATGAGCAAGAATGCGGAGGCGGATTAAGATGGCAAATATTTCAATGGAACTCAGGGTACGATTATAAAAATTCTGTTTCAAATGGATGCTTATTCCATTTAGCTGCAAGACTTGCGAGATACACAGGGAATAGTACATATATCGATTGGGCTGAAAAAATCTGGAATTGGATGAATATTACAGAACTAATAGATGGAAGTGGTGATTATCTTCTCATTTATGATGGTGCTTCCTCGAATGATAACTGCTCAAACGTGGTACCTATACAATGGACTTACAACGCCGGACTAATGTTGAGTGGTTCTGCATACTTGTACAATCATACTGAAAGCCAAGTATGGGAAGATCGTTTATTTCTCCTTCTCCAAGGGGTTAGTGTTTTCTTCAAAGATGGTGTTATGTACGAGGCCGCTTGCCAAACAAGTGGGAGTTGTAATAATGATCAAAGATCTTTCAAAGCTTTCTTTTCAAGATTTTTGGGACTTACAGCCCAACTTGTACCGGGGTCAAGAGACATTATCGATTGGTATTTGAAAACTTCAGCTGTAGCCGCCGCTCAATCATGCTCGGGAGGGAGTGATGGTGTCACCTGTGGATTGAACTGGCAGGAATCAGGATGGGATGGGAAATATGGATTAGGAGAACAGATATCTGCATTGGAGACAATTCAAAATCTGAGATACATGGATAAACCTCTACCGTATACTCAGAACGTTGGTGGGACATCAGAAGGGAGCGGCTCAGCAGGACATCATTTTGGGCAAGAGCAGCAATCAGAATTAAATATAACTTCAGGAAGCAAAGTCGGAGCTTCATTTTTAACAGTACTAGTAGGGGGCTCTGTAATACTCGCGTTAGTTTGGTTAATAATATAGCTATTACATTTCAGTTCTTGTTGGTTTGTTTATAGAAATAATTTTGTTTATTAATTAGTAATTCAATTGACTTTTTGTAGATATGTCTATGTTTCAGCACCGAATATTTGGAATTGTTTGAAAAATTCAAATGAATCATCAAGTAGTTCATAAACACCAGTTCCAGGGTAGTTAGCTCTGACTTCATTTTGGATCTTAACAAGACCTTGTCTTCCCACAACTTTAGCTAAAGCTGTAAGTAAAAATGGAGCAAATTCACTATACCATCTATGATTCCATACCGATAATCTAACAACAGCGTCTAAAATATTTTCATCCAATTTTGCAATTTTCTTGGATAGCTGTGGAGGTGACAGATGTGAATGATCCAAAGAGGTTGTCGATACATTGTTTGGACCGTTTGAATGTTGTTGAACCTTATCAGCTTCTTTTCTCAAGCTTTTTATTTCAAGTTGATAATATTTGAGTAAATTTCTTGTTGATGTAGGGGCAAATCTACCTTGAAGAGCTTGTTGGAAGGCCTTAGAAGCTTCTTTATAGTGATGTAATCTGAAGGCAACCATACCCAATAATTCCCATTCAACTGTCAATTTTTCGTACTGTGTTTTTTGAGCTTGGAAATGTATCATTTCCGCTTGCCACATTGTATAAGTTCTTAAATCTTCATACAGCAACATAAATAAGTTATCCAACCACCTCTCACACAATCTCTTCTTTTTGAATGAGTGCTCACCTTCATTCTCTTTCCCATTTGTCGTTGATTCCAAAACATTAGTCTGAGATGAAGATTTAGATCTATACTCTTCCTCCATAACGAATATTTTTGCTCTGTACTTCAATAGGGCTTCCCATCCAGTTCTATGCACGATTTCTGTTAAAATGTTGTATGCTTTGGCAAACGTGGACTTAAGATTAGCAGCTTGTAAGTTGATCAACGACTGGTCCACTGAGTTGTGTTCTTGCGCAACACGAGAAGAATCCAGACTTGAAACATCATCTAAAGTAACATCAATCGGTAGCGGCAAATGCAGTCTATCTGGAGTTGTTGGAATAATTCTTTTCAGATGGAATTTCTCTTTATAAGCAGCCATTGGACATGAATTTAACGCTAACAAAGCTTGGTCTATATTTCCAAGCTCCAAATAGACTGTTGCCAAATTGGCCCATGGATTGAATTCTGAAGGAGCAGAGTTAACAGCTTGGATAGCTGACGGTAACGCCAAATCCAGTCTCCCCTTTTCAGTCAAGAATTGAGCTTGAATTGTCAATAGATTTGCATCTCTTGGATTTTTCTCTATACCTTCATGTAATAGTTGAACAGCTTTAATTTCTTCATCTTTCAACAACAAAACCTTAACAATCAGACTTACAACCAGTTCTTCCTTTTCTCTCAATCTCGTCAAGATTTCTATAGCCTCGTCGTATAAGGCCGTAAGTTCGACAGCTTTTAAGAATGCATCAACCAAATAATTGGAGATGATAGTTGGAGTTTGGATTTCTGGGGACGATCCAATGTTTGGTCCTTGATCGAATAACTCTTCAAAAGCAGCGAAAAACTGTTTAGCAGTGTCAACATTTTGGAATGGGTTTAGCGTTCTAGATTCAACAACAGCATTGACTTGTTCATCATCTTCTTCAGATGATAGCAATGATCTAATGATCCCACTGGCGAAAACTTCCAACCATATTGTATCATTCTCTTGAATTCTCTCTCTATAACCATCTATGACGTATGAGCTGACAGCTCCTGGAATATGTGCCGTGACAACAACATCAACTCTTGAGAAAGCATTATAAGAAGCATACACAGCTTTTGTAACTTTCCAAGGTTTTGACTTACCAAACCACGTTTGTGGGGTAGATCCAATTACATTAGCCAATGAGTTCAAGTGTGCAGCCACGGAAGAAGTACTGGAATTTTCCAGACCAGTATAATACAAATAAGTACCAACCTTTTGTTCAAATTTGTTAGTAAATCTGTCGCACTATTATTCCAATGAGATCCTATGGGTTCGGCCATAACATTGCCATAAAAAAAATTCAAAACTTACTTCAGCAGATTTGGAGTTTGGGACTTGTTTAGTCAAAGAGATAAGATCTGGAGGTCCAAGATCAATGAATGTTTTCAAACGAGATGCTCTTTCATCAATTGAAGCACCTGGAATGTCCTCTTTCACTCTAATTTTATTGTTAGTATGAACTAAAATATCACGAGGCTGATGCCCAACAGAACACCAAACAGACGGCACAAAACCACATACTCAGGAATTGAGCCTTGAGAAGTAAGCATTTTCAGAAGGCAAGGGGAAACTTGTTATAAAATGGTATACCGAAAGTACCAATGATTGATCTTTTCAACTTTGGTTCTAGTAGTGAAATTCCTTTACCGTTTATGGACAAGTCACAAATCGAATCCGAGGAAATATTTGAAAATGTTCGCGAATGCTATCTTGGTGCTTCGGTTCAAGAGGTTTAACTATTAGATTTATTTTAATGGACCGGTGTAATGATATTAGGCTTATATAAAGGTCTTCGGTGTAGCTGCCTGACCCTTCTTTTTATGAACAGTTTTGTTAGGTTAATCCGAATAGTATTTACGGGCTATGAATTTAGTCAATACCAAAAAAAATCTAATATACATTGGAAAATACACATAAACGACTATCAAAGTCAATCATTTAACATCTGTCATCTTTTCATCTTCATCCTAAATTAGAAGTTAGTTGCTGTGAGCAGTTGAAAAAGCACTCAATCATTACTTACATCTTCTTCATCACTCAATGACCAATCTCTAGCTGTAAGACAGTATTTTTCAGGTGGAAGTCTTATACCATAACCTGGCATTATAGGTGGCAAGGTCTTTTTATTTCTTTCAGCTGCTAGCTCGAGCAAAAGCTCTTTGGGCGTGACTGGTTTGAATTGGTAATTTGTTCTTGCGGCGATGGATAATCTGATATCATCTGTTGTTATCTTGGACCCTGGTAGAGTTGTGGCTCCGTTAGAAGAACGAGCGTGATCATTATAAATAACGGCATCTTTCAAAATTCCTGCAGTGTATCCTAGTATATTAGAGTTAGTAACATTCCAGCCACTGATAACAATATTATTGGGTACTAACTGTGTGCAAAATCCATCAATTGTAATGGTACATGATCTTCATAACTTTGGATGGACTGAGAGGCTAATATAAGATGTAAGATTCTTACATCTCTTGGGGCCACTGGCTCATCCGAGCTACCAGAACCATTGTTCTCGCTCATCTTACGATAGAAGACTTGATATATGAAATGGAAACCTATGGCTTGTCACTTTTTGAAGTTCTCTTCAGTATAATGTTCAAAAGCTCTTTTTCTTTGAAGTGCCAGAAAACACGGTACCGGCAGCACGGCAAGACTAATACGCTGAGCATTTGGCCTACAACAACTCCATTTACGTCAAAGATCTTATATTAGTTTACATATGATACCACTTATAACTCGTCGTGTTTGATATCGGTTTCCTTAGCAGCCTTTTCAGATGAAGTCGAAGCGTCCAAATTAACGGAAGTAACAACTTCACCATCTTTGTCTAGTTCACCAGTACCAGCAATAACGACATCAACATCTGGTTTGTTTGAATAGTTAGTTTTAACTTTTTCAATCTTTTGAATGATGTCGAAACCTTCCAAGACTTCACCAAACACAACGTGTTTACCGTCTAACCATGGAGTTAAAACTGTGGTGATGAAAAATTGAGAACCATTGGTATCTTTACCTGCATTGGCCATGGATAATCTACCAACTTTGTTATGTTTAACGACAAAATTCTCGTCTTTGAATTTTGATCCATAGATTGATTTTCCACCGGTTCCTCTTTTGTCTTCGAAATCACCACCTTGAATCATGAAGTTTGGAATGATTCTATGGAAGATTGAATTGATATAACCGAATTTTGGATCTTGAGAAATAGTCAATTGACGAAAGTTTTCAGCTGTTTTAGGAACAACTGAACCATAAAGACCGAAAACAACACGACCAAGTTCTTCGTCACCTTGTTTTAAGTCAAAGTAGACTTTATGAGTGATTGGTGGTTCAGCAGCTAAGACGGCGCTAACTAATAAGGAAAACGTTGCGACAAAGGCAAAAATAGATCCGAACAATTGCATTTTGTGGGTATGATTCTAGACAATTGGAATTGATATTTGGATGTTAACCAGGATCTAATTGATTGAGCTTCACTTTTGATCAAAGGGTTCATTAGAATAGTGTGAAATATTTGGAAATCAAGTTCACGGATCTCGACTTACGACGTGGCCGTTACACTAATTTTCAAGAGGGTAAAGATACACCAAGGACGACCTACCGAACAAAAAGGACGACTTTGCCATATAATAGCATATTGATATAGATAATTGACACTCACATGGCCTACAGATAGTACAGGTTCATTACAACATTTATTGCTTTATCAAGCTTCATTCACCTCAATGCTGGCTTTTTGCCCTTTTTCAAAAATGCTATATTTCTTTGATCATTATCAACCGTTATTGTTGGTTTAGGAGCCCCCATCTTTGGTAGCCCATCGATTGAACTGGTTGGGATTGGAGTTGGTGCTTCATCCAGATACTGAATGTTACCCTTTAGTGAAATGTTGAACAGATTGTCTATCGTAGCAGTGGAAAGTGATTCACTTTTGTTCAAAGAAGCAGATCCTTGCACCGTGGGCGTTGCGGGACTGTATGGTGTATTACCAATCGTTCTTGACCTTGAAGGTGCTGGTGTTTCACTAGTTTCTAGCCTATAGGTATGTCCATCTGATGGTGTGAATTGTGATAATAGTTGTAATTTCTCCAGTGAGTTTTTCAAAGATAGTGCAGAACTTAGCTATAACCATGATGTTAGTATTGTCTTTGGAAGCTGTAATGATTGAATGCACTTACAAGTCTTGTAGATACAACATCCTTGACGTTTGGTGCCATATAAACATTAGCACCAATGATATAATAGTCCGATAATGATTCAACTTGATCAGGACCTAATCTATTCTGTTTTCTAATGATCCAAAAATCCGGCTCACGGCGATGCAATATAACAAACTCAATACCTCTCATTTTCTTCAGCTCATTTTCAATATTCAAACTGTGTAATTGTATGTTTTCATTGAATTGGGATTGCATCTTAACAACTTGATTATTTGAAGTTCTATCAAAAAATGGTGATTGTGAAAAATACTCCAAGACGTTATCTGTCCGTAGTCCGAACGCCTGTATCCATTCTGGAGACTTCCACTGGAGTTCGTCAAGAGGTGCGTTATCTGACATTGTGTGTTAAACAGTAATCAAGTCCACTTACAAACCAAGAGTTCTTCACTAGTTATTATCGGTTTCCAGTTTTGAAGTTGAGCGCGATACACACAACGTTCACAGATTGGATTCGCGAACTAGACTTTACTCTCAAAATTCGAAAATTTTTGAAAAATCAACGTTTTGGTATGAACTGAATAGGATCTATGATCCAGTTTTGAAGATATTTAAACATAACTTATCCCAACAATTGTACAAAAAATGTTCGCTAGAGCTTTCAAACTCAAAATCACACTAATACAGCGCGCTTTATATTCCACAGAAGCGGCAGCCACTGCTAAACCTTTAAAAGAAGCCGGGTTCAAAACTAATTATCCCAAACCAACTACAGAAGTTTATAATGTTGAAACATTTTTAAACAAAATAGGACGTAATACCATAGAGCATTCGGAGCACTTCCCTAACTGGCATTGTCTTTTCAACACCACATCAAGACAAATGAAAGAAAAGGGCATAGAGGTGCAAGCAAGAAGATACATATTACGTATGTTGGATAATTATAAGAATGGTAGAAGTATAAAAGAGATCAAAAAGGGTAAGAAATCATTCTTTGGTGGTGAATATAAAAGAACAGAGGTCAAGGCTAAGATGTATGCTGAGAAACGTAGGGAGCGTTATGCTAAATTGGAAGCTGATGATATTGAAACCAGAAAAGAATGAAGGTTCTTCTTCAATTTGCATGATTTAGAGGAGAGTAGATGTTAAAAAAGTGGGAAATTAAGAGTAATGAAGTGATGATGGAACTTACTCTGTTGTATAAACAACCATATCAAAGTTATTACGTATACATAGTTATCAGATCAAATTTTTTTTCGTTTGCATTTGCAATATAAATAGGGAATAATGGCACACATAATTGTTTGTATTATTCTTGGATTTTGTAGTACTTTTCAATTTCTTGACTTAACCAAAGAGCTTCTCTTTGCATAGTTTCACTAGTTCTATCATATCTTTCAGAATCTGGTTTGACAACGAAATCGCTAAATTTCTTCTGATGTGCTTTTCTTTGATGAAACTCATCAAGATTTTCTTCAAAATCCACTGAATTTAATAATCCATACATTTTATCACCAATATTGTTCACTCGATGTCTTGGAATTAGATGTGCATGAAGATGAGGAATCGATTGTCCAGCCTCTGGACCATCTTGAATTGCAATGTTCAAAGCATCAGCCTTGTATATATGTTCAATGAATTTATGAACTTTTTGTATAGTCAGCATGTAATCTATGCTTTCTTCATTTGTTAGATCTTTCAAACTTTCAACTATTCTTAGCGGTACTACCAAGACCTGGATCCATGTCGTTAGTACGTATGATCTTTCTCCGACATTAGTGTGCAATACTCACATGTCCCGGTACAATAGGTTTTAAATTCACCAATGCATAGGTATATTTTGATTTCTAATTCCAGTTAGTCCATTGTTCCACTCATATCCAACACTAGCAACATACGTAGAAAACCTATACCAAATTATTAGTCTCTTATTTGCAAAAGCGCATCAATTGAAAACTCACCTGTTCATTCACGACGAATTTAGAGAAATATATGACCTTCGAAGCCTTTGTCATTCTTGATATTAGAGATTCCTATGGTAGTTATGATGTGAAATACAAGTGTCAGAATTTCAAGCGAATTAATGGCCCCATATTATGATTTTACTTCAAATCGCGGGTTTATTGAATTTTTTTTTCCTGAAGCGGAAAATTGGCAGCTTCGGGCTGTTAACTAGATCAAACGAACTAAACACAATTAGTGAACGATTGGTTCCTTCTGTAGTAAATCAAATTATAGTCTACTGAAACGTTAAGTCATATTATAACCATTTCATTAGATTGTACGATCTCGGATCGCCTAAACACTTTTTTTTATCATTTCAAAAAAGAAACACCTTATTTGTTAGCAGTGGTGAAGTAAGCTTTTGATTCTTCAACACCTGGTTTGATGGTAGCTTCACCTGGGGTCCAGTTACATGGTAAAACTTCACCATTTTCTTCGGTCCATTTGAAGGCTTCCAACAATCTGTAGGTTTCTTCAACGTTTCTACCGACTGGTAAATCGTTGATGGTTGATTGTCTCAAGTTACCTTTTGGATCAATCAAAAAGATACCTCTTAAAGCAACACCTTCTTCTTCAACCAAGACACCGTAATCTCTTGATAAAGTGTGGTTGGTGTCAGCAACTAATGGAATATCAACTGGACCTAAACCACCATCTTTTCTGGCAACATTAGTCCAAGCTAATAAGGAGTATTCAGAATCAGTTGAGGCGAATAAAACTTGAGCGCCCTTTTCAGAGAATTTTTTAGCAGCTTCAGAGTAAGCAATGATTTCAGTTGGACAAACAAAAGTGAAAGCTAATGGGATGAAAGCTAAGATAACCCATTTACCTTCAGAAATATATTTTTCTAAAGAAACTTCTTCGAATAAACCATCAACGACGGCGGTTTTTTTGAATTCTGGAGCTGGTTTTTGAACTTGGGCGACCATTGTGTATATGTATATGTGTATGTATAAGAGTCAATTGATAAAGTTGATTCAAAATCTATAATTGATTATGGTATTAGAGATCAGTTCAATATGTGGAAATTTAGGGGGGATTTCTCACTGTATTTATATCCCGCCAAAGATACGGGTCCAGACATGATTTAGCTGACAAAAAAACTGAATAACGCATAACCTACCCACTTTGGGGGTAACCCGAGATGGGTACAACATTAATAAGAGAAGAACATGATAGAATCAGTGCTATATACTAAGGTGTAATGTGTGATATCAATGATGATCAGAACACTAGAGCTGAAGAACTTTAAAATCAAGACAATTGGTCTCTCAATCCGTCCCTCTAGCCATCGAACCATCTTACTCCTCTATTGGAATCTTAAGCCCCCAAGATTTCGTTTCCCGCTTTACTGCTCGAACAAAAGATTGAATTGCT
Organism: Hansenula sydowiorum; assembly: GCA_030574735.1. Lineage (NCBI taxonomy): Eukaryota > Fungi > Ascomycota > Saccharomycetes > Phaffomycetales > Wickerhamomycetaceae > Hansenula > Hansenula sydowiorum. The sequence goes on from JAJMFN010000356.1 coordinate 34,753, forward strand.
ACAAATTTAGGCTATCTAGTTATCTAAAGGATCAATAGATCTGGCATTAATAATCCTTTAATTACTGAACATTTTTTTATAGCTCATCTAGCCCAATCAATTAATACCTGATCCAAAGATCCATAGACCCATCCATAATCCAAAACCAGACCTTATCTACTGACAAACCAAATTTTTTCTTCAGTGCTGGCCCAACCATCGAAGCCCAAGGAAACGCCACAGTTTTCATTTGTTGGAAATCGGGCTCAAGTGTTGAGAAACGGGTGGAAACTTGGTTTGAAAGGTGCTGTTGAGATCCAGACGGGAGTATGGCACATCTGGTTCCCAAGGGAAGTGGGAATAGACAATCAGTTGCATCATATTTTGCTACAACTTAAGTGCATACAACGCTTTATCAGTGACACAAAACTCGGTGATTAGTCAAAAAGACGGTTGCAATTCGCGGTGAATTACATAAGTATTTTTTAGCGACTGAGTTTTGGAGGTGGGTTGATGACAATCTGCAACAACTACTACTAGTTTAGTTCTCTATGTCGAGTGTAAGCATGTATTAGATAAGTTTATATCATTAGTTTTCATGATGTCTCTGAACACCTGTTGTATTATCTTCATTATGATCTCTGATCAGTTCTTGCTCATGGTCGATCTCTTCACTAGTTTCTTCTCTTAACTCTTGAACCTCTTGCTCAATTTGTTGTGCATCTTGAACCTCATGCTCCTGCTCAACTTGATGTTCATGTTGCTGTTGAAGTTGACCTTGTGGAGGTAGCCCTGGTAGTTCTGTCCATGCTTCCTCAGCTTCAGCGATTCTAGTATAGATTTCATTGAAATGTCTATTCAGTTGTGGGAAGAAACTTGTAAAGAAAAGAATCACACAAACAATAACGTTTCTAATAAATCGATCCATTCGATTTAACATTGTCTCCCTTCCCCTTCTTGACCTGGAAGGTAGCATACCCATTATGTAGTTCATGAATGTCCCATTTCCAGAATTAAAGAACGCTCTCAGTTGACCTTCTGGAATGACAATGTTTCTGTGGATCCATTCCCTATAATTGGTAGGCAATGACTGTTGTAATTCATGTAAATCATCTCTAATGGATTGATTTGTGTATAAATAAACACCAAGGAGGAAAATCAAAAATGCTCTATGCAACGAGTTCCCAATCGGTGTCACAATTAGTGTGTAGAAAACCATCACTTTTAAAACTTGATAACCAAATCTTCCCAAAGTTCTCAGCAGCGCCGAGACGGAATTGGTATTCAATTGAGCCGAAAGTCTTCTGATGTTTGAAAAGAGCGTGTTTGCCCCCTCGTGAGGTGGGACAGGCTGCCCATGAGGTTGTTGTGAATTGTTGAACTGTGTTGTGATTGGCACCGTTTGTGAAGATGCAATGTTTGGAACAGCAGGTGTAGTATCTCTAGTTATTGGTGCAGTTGCATGAGGTGGAGGAGAAGAAATTGGGGTTCTTTCGATTGGTATATCCCCAGAAACAATTTGTGGGGGTTGAATCTCAAAGCCTAAAGATTTCAGCTTAGCATATCCTGATGGTGATAGCATTACATATGGATTTGAAGGATCAGTATCATTTATGATGACATTCGAACTTGACAATTTGATTGATTTGGGCCCATTAACGGTATTTACTGTAATCTCATAGATGGTGTACGATGAATCCAATTGATCCAATAAAACCTCCTCATTATCCATAATAGCAGAATCATATGAATTTCCCGTCAATATAGTATCTGGAAGCAATGGAGGTTCATTAACAAAAGTTTCCACTTCTTCTTTCTCTTCTTCAACAGTACTAAGTGGATCATCAGCAGGTTGTTCTTCCACTACACGTGGCAGCTGTTGTTGATGATGTTGTGATTGTTCTTGTGGATGTTGTTCTGGATGTTGCTGTACATTAGAGCTACCTTCATTTGTTTGATCACTTTGTTCTTCAACAACACTCCCTCTTGCAAGACGTTCTCTCAATCTTCTATCTCTTTCTAAATCTGCTTCAAAATTTGGATTTGGTTCTAATGGTAAGAACTCAAATAATGAATGCCCATTTCTCAAATCGCTCCAAAATCCACCACTTTTCTTGGGTGGTTCGGGTTCATTTATGACAAAATGTAATGTTATTAGCGTATTAACCGAAGAATCACCGTTGATAATCTGTTTTAATTTTTGCTCGTTTTCAAGAACTCTCCCTGAGTATATCAATTTGATTTGAGGCGTGTCTATAGTGTGTTCGCCTATGTACTGATCAATCATGAATTTTTTCACGGCGGCAATTGTGGTTTCCAATGAAACGATCATCTTGTTCAATCTTAGAACATCTTGATTTGGTGAAGATAATCTAATCATAAAATCATCGTGTAATCTAACGTATATGTTCAAGTCATAAGGTGGAGGAGTATCTAGATGTAATAAGTTCCCAATTGTTAAGTCATCCAGATCCTGTATCTCTTGACCAGCTTGATATTCCAATGTTGATATATCGTGTAATCCATTCAATTTTAAGTCATCCACAATGATATATTTCAAAGATCTTATTGTGGTGTGTAAAGATTCCCGCAATGCAATTCTCTTACCATCACTGAATTTCAAGCTAACATTCAGGAAAGATGGTCTTGGTTCTCGTGAACCTAAATGTTCAGGTATGATTTCGATGCGGACTCTTGTATTATGATTCTCTTGTGTTAAAAATTGAGATAGTTCCGTTGGATCAGCATATTCATTATTCTTATATATGAGTTTTAATGCACTTGAGTTCATGCTCCCGCCTTCAATTGCAGACCTGTCACTTATAACTTCTTTTACATCCAGCACTGTGTTTTTCAAAGTTGTTGATATGATCTTGTTCTCTAGATTGAAATTTGTGAAATCAGAAGACCAAACTTCAAGTGTGATGGCTATGTTTGGGAGCTCGAAAGCGACGTCGACATCTTGCCCTGCCATTTCTGTAAGTCTTCTAGCAGCCTTGATGAGAGCTTGTTGTTCAGGATTTAAAAGGAAATCTGAGTGATCAACTTCAAATCATTACGAATCCTCAGTAATGACACCTATTAGTCCACAGCGATTTCCCTCCATACTTTCGCGCACCAAAATCTTAACCTCTTTCGCGAATCTGCTCTACAAAAAAGTTATCCGCGGTCCACGGAACTATCTGATTATGTAATCGCGAATTAGGATTATGAAAGTTTTACCACTTTTGTCTTTATCTTCTAGATTTTCTCATTGCATTTTGATTTTCATGTGATTTCGCTATATTTTGTATTGTTCGTTGCAGAAACCAACAGTCTATTCTCAAATACTATAGCGCTGTTCGTCAATTGAACTGTTGTAGCTTTTGTCGATCTAAGTGACATATAACTGAGCCCATATTTGGCCTTTGGCACATGTTTTGATACTACCACTGTACAATGCTCTTTTTCAGCCCTCAATAAGCCTCTTCCCCAGACGAGACTCCTTCCCAGAACGGGTTCTAAATTCCCTTAAAACCGTCAGAGATGAGCGCGATAGACACCTGTACCCAGCTTTACTCTCACGTGTCTCGCCTACTGAGCGTAAACAGGGGCACTACTGAACCTAAAATAAACTACTCTTGGGCTACATGGCTAGACAGTGGACTGGGAAACACAGCTTGACAATGCAGATGATAAAGTGAAGAGCTCAGAAAGTTATTGTTGTAAACACTTTACAATGTAGAAAGTTTCGGTCCAAAAGGTCGCGATAATTTGAACAACACCTCTCTCTTTACCTTCTACCACCCACGAACCACAACGTTGAGTACAACTGCAACAAAGTGTTGGCTAGCTATCAGGTTGCATTTAGTATCCCGCAAAAGACCATAATACTTCAATCTGCTATATAAAAAAGTAGAGCCCTTCAGACCCACTTAGTACTCAATTCCATACCAAGAAGAAAGGAACCCTCCAAGAAAGCCATTTCATACTAGTCAGAGCCTAAATTCAACAGGTTAATTCGCCACCTTCAAGCACAAGAGAAGAAAGTCAAGCAACAAAGACACATCAACGATTAAGAATCTCACAATGGATAGCGGAACAAAAGTCAAGAAGACAAGATATAGGGTTCCAACAGTTTGTACGGTTTGTCGCCGTCGTAAGATGAAATGTGACAAGGCTAAACCACACTGTACATCCTGTGTCAAAAATAACACAACAAATCTTTGTACCTATGAAGAACAACCTTGGGCGGCTAATAACGAACAGCAGAAATTAAAGGACCAAATTTTCCAATTACAACAACAGAACAATGAATTGAAAAAACTACTTAGTTTCAACGTGAGAAATAGCCAAAGCTATAGTAGCTCTTCAATATCTAGCAGTGAAAGCCCCTTTTCCTCAAATTTTAATTTCATACTTCCCGATCAGCCAATTAATGATCCTGTCATGGAGTTGACTGAAGAATTTGATTTGCTTCTATTGAAGGAGAATAAAATGGCACATTTTGGATCAACGTCTTATATGGCCTCTGTATCAAAAGATCCAATTTTGAAGGAAATCATGAAGAAGTATTTGGATCAACAAAAATTGGGTATCAATTTTGATAAGTTTTTCCTCTATGATCAGAAAAAACAGCTGGTTGCTGATGAAAACTGTGCTATTGTTGGTACACATCTAAATGATGGGACAAGTGTTTTCGAAAGTGATGTTAGGAAAAATCACCGAGAGCTTGTGGATGCTATTAATGAAATATTACCACCAATTACTCTTATAAGAGTTCTAATTGATTATTTTTTTACTGAAACTTATGTCTTTCTTCCTTTTGTTGATGAAGCCTCATTTAGAAAAAATGTGGATGAATTGTTAACAACTGATTCTTCTGGAAAGGTTATGATCAAAATTGAGGATCATACTTTATTAGTCACTGTTGCTGTGTTTTTATGTGTTTTGAGATTTGCTTACATTTCGTTACCAGTCAATAAACCAGAAAGTCCAAAAACAGCAGCCGTGGAGAAAATCTTCAGAAGTGGAGTTCAAATTGGCCCTACTTATGTTGAGTATGCTAAGGCTTGCTTGGGTAATGCAAGTGTTCTGAGAAAACCAACATTGAAACATATCAATGCACTTTTGATATTGAGACTATACAGATTTTATGCACCAGAAGATGGTGACGAGAGCACAGATTCCACCATCTTCTTAGCGTTGATTGTGCAAATGGCTAGAGTTCATGGTCTACACAGGGACCCAACTAGATTCTCCATGGTTACAAATCATGTAACTATCAATATGTGGAGGAAGATTTGGGCTCAGCTATTATATCTTGACGCTGTGCAAGCTTTACAATTTGGCTGTCCATTACTGATAGATGATGAATATGATACATTATTGCCAAGCTCTAACTATAACGACTCTCCACTAGAAAAAAGTTGTATTGAAACTATTAGAAAACAACATGAAGTTACCGTGGTCCTGAGAGAAATCATACAATTGTGTTCCAAGATTAAAGTTCACCCGAAAAGATCTGATTTAGAAACCAAAATCAAAAGTATTGAGTTTCTACTATTAAAATATCGCCCAATTGAAGAATTGGTCGCATTGGATGATCCTAACGAAGATTTCATTTCCAAAACAATTAAAGTTCGTGATCTCGTTTTGAAAGTTATTCTATTGAGTGTCCATTACATTACCTATTATATTCTTTTGTTATCTTGTGAAGCAAAAGAAGTTAGTATGATTGAAAGGTTTTCTATTGCTGCAAGTGAGTCTGCCTTGATTCTATTCAAATTGGTTTATAAATATGCCGAAGACCCGTCAAAATTCAACAAGACTTTGAATTTTGAATCATTTTTATCAGCTACTTTATTTGATGCTTCTAAAAGAGTTTTGCAAGTCATAAGCTCACTATGTGTTAGAGATCTATCCAATCTGTTCAACTTCCAAATCACAACGCAGAGTTTCAAGATGGAAGATTCTAGGGATTTATTAGAATGGTTGGAACCAATAGACTCAAGTATCACCACTGGTGAACAATTACTTTTCCGGACAGAAGAATATACACAATTTTGTGCCAGATTATCTAAAAGATACTATGTTTGTTGGAGAATTACATTTATTCAAAAAATGGTTCATGATTATATGGAGTATCAACATCCTGGTCGTATCGATATGATTAACGAAAAAATTAAAAAGGCATACAATAACGCTGCTGATATCGATATGGTAATACAATCCAATGAGCCTAGAGAAACTTTTTGGGACCAACTTGTCGATACGTCAAACCAATCTCAATTTGATTATTTGGCTCCAGATTTGAACAGATTTGATAATATTCAAGATCCATTTTTGAGTGATGCATATTTCTTATCAGATAGTGTCAATTTTCAAGATTTTGATTCAATATTCGGTAACAATATTAATGGGATTCCAAATGGTGGTGTACAAGCGACATTATCAAGTTCTAATTCGGTTCCAACTGATGAAGTGTCTCCACAGAGTGATGTTAGCGATATGGTTGATAGAGTAATCAATGAAAACCAACAATATTCTGCTAATGAAAGATTACAAGAAGATACCACTGTTAAAGGTAATACACCTGCTTTGAATGATCATGATTTGGCAATGCAAGTTGCTCGTTCAATGTTTGGTGGTACTTCAAGTAATCAACAATGGTTATAAATATGGTGGTTTTGTTCAATGAGTTTAGTTCTTTCGGCGAAAGTTAATTTATCGGTTTTGCACTTTTGTTACTTTATTTTTACTTCGTTTTGGTTTTAGTGAATATGCTCATTTCAAATTTTTAATTGTGGGAGCTTTTTATAGATGTTTTCTTAATTTTTGGTTTTTTGATCAATCCCATATGGGATTCAAGTGTTACTACGAATTTTTTGTATATATATGTTTACGTCGCACACTTCAAATCAATTGATTATGTTATAACTTATACATGCAACTTCTGTAATGTTTGATTCATAAACCACCACAAATTGGACAATCTTCCTTACGTTCATAGGCAAAACTATAAGTAAAGACACTATCAGTTCCGGAATACATCATAAAATTATCCAAAGTTGGATTTGAACTTGAAACAATTTTGAAAGCTTCGTTACAACACGCAGCTGCAATAATTGCATTTGTTGATGCAATAGCAGGTATGATATTTTTGACAACACCTAATACTAAACTTCTTGTTATTCCTGTGATTTTAAATTGATTTGCTCTTTTCAAACTAGCCTCGTATAACCATACCACATGATCTGGATTATCAGTATCAATTTTCTCTCCAGGGTGTGATTGTGGCCATTCCATCTGACTTGCAAATTCAATACAATGCTCAGGAAGTCTTGGATTATTGGCAATGGTACACATTGGATATGTAGTTTGTCCACTTAACGTATCCAATGAACATTCATAACAAGCTGTGAATGTTGGGAATATAACTTTCGCCTGACCTCTGAACCCCTCGGTACCACCATCTATCAGCGGCTTGACTGTTTCGAAATCATCAGGATCAACAAGCTGTACCAATTTAGCATTAATCCATCTTCTAGCCTCTATACTATCCAATCCCGAAATGACTAATGTAAACTGCTTATAATAATCTTCATCTTTGTCTTGTAGTTTCCCATAATAAGGCGTTATTTGCACCCCTTTAACTCTCTTCATCACAAATTCAGCTGCAACTACGGCTTTGGGTTTCCCAATATCGGCATGTCTGAAAAGGAACTGTCGATTTAAATTTGATAGATCAATGGTATCCATATCAATGACATGAATATCTTTAAACCCTGAACAGGCCAAGTTTTTCAAAATTTCACATCCAAGCCCACCAGCTCCAAGAACTCTGTTCATATAGTTAGCATTTGGCTTAAAGTTTTACACTGATAACAACTTACAGTATTTTGGAATCATGTATAGCATCAAGAGCACCTTGTCCAGGCTCAAACTCTTCATCTGCAAATACGCTTTTCTGGAATAAAAAAGGTCTTAATGTCACGTCACTGTGCTATCATATTAGTAATTGCCACCATTTCAATCAAAATGATAGCTTACCTTCTGGACATCTCTGTTATATCATGTATGTTATATATATTTCAATTGATTGTTTTGTGTCAAGAATGTGATTCAATATTTTGATATTCGATATTCGGTTTGGTGTACCGGGCTTCTAACCATAGTGAGTACTTAAAAGCTGTACATAATCATCAACATGTCTACAATCAAATTGAGCATTGATCACTAATTAAAAATACAAATATATATTCATTAGTTCATAGACTCTATATTTAGGATATAATACATCCTCCTTTGGTAAAAATAAAGAAAAAATAATCATCAAATTGTCAGACTACTGTCTATAATTTCCAACTTCCATTTTGAGCTTCAACCTTTGAGACGTCACCTAGGGAACTGATGTTACAATTGATCAATTGATATCTTCCGTTTTCAATAAACTCAACTCATCATTATTTTGAGAATTCAAAGTGATGTTATTGAACGTTTCATCTATATCATTGCCCGTAAATAGTTCAGTCCCGTTTAAAATCCCATAGTCAGCTCTTTGATCCATTGTTAACAAATCCGTTTCATTACCATCCAGTGGAGAAACATTTAGAGCGTTAAAATCAGGTTGTTGTTGAAGATCTGCTGGTTTTGCTGAAAAATTGGACATATTGAGATCGGAGAAATTTGAAGGTGGCGTCATCAAGTTTGAAAATTGAGCATCACTTGGTTTTCTACTATCCAGTGGACTTAGTTGAAGCCCAAAATTAGAGTTATTTGTTGATGATGATCCACCACTTATTGTTTCGCTTTGTGTAGATGGTGGAACTTCTAGCGTTTCATTGGTGATGTAGTCGTTGATATGGTCCAGTTGGGTCAAATATTGATCAAGATTTTCCTGTTGAATTTGTTCATGAATTGATGAGGATGGACTTTGACGTTGACTTGGGTTTAAACTTGGGTTCAAACTTTGATGTTGGCTTCGTTGTTGACCTTGCTGAATGATTTGTTGTGGTTGTGGCTGAGGTTGAGGTTGCTGTTGTGGAATCATTTGCTGTGGATGTTGACGTTGTGGAACAGTTGGATTGTTAATGAGTGGCACAACGTTAGGAGGAGAGGCTAACAAGTTGTTCACATCAACACCACGGTAGTTTAGATTGAAAGCACCCAAATCCAAACTATGATGTCTCAAATGTGCTGTATTGAGACCCATGTTGTTCATACTAGTCAAATCAAACAGACGATCATCGTTTAATCTCTCCAAAGAGTCATTAACGTTTAACGAAGGTGCCATATCGGGTTGCGTATTGGATATTGTAGTTGAAGGGGTTATTGCACTTGTTGGTGCAATGTCATCTTCGAGTTTAACAGACTTCTCCTTTGGACCTGGGAATCCCTTAAATGCCTGATTCATCTGTCTGAAATGTGAATGAGCTCTTTTAGTTGGTGGTCTGTTGTGACTTTCGATATAATTCCAACATTTATCCCCATAAGCTTTTGAAGTACACCCAGTAATGGATCTAAAGACTCGATGGAAATGCCATGGTGATAACTTGAAAATAGATGCCAGATCCTTAAATCCCAAGACACCGCCTCTTCTTTTCCTAAGACTTTCTTTTGGAGCACCGTTGTTTTGCTTCTCGATAGCCAAGGCAGCTGCAGTAGCCAAATGACGACAAGCTAAATCAACCCACTTGACATGTTCGTATTCGTTTCTTGATAGTTGTTGATCATAACCACCATCTCTTGTGTTTAAAGAAGGTGCACTTAATGCACGACTTTTCCTTCTCTTGAAGTCATTAGAATCATCAGTGAATCCAATTGAAGCATTAACAGACTCTATAGTCATTTTGATTAAGGGAAGATCCAACTGAGGACTAGGATTACAAGGGTCACAATGATCACATGGTTCAAGTCCTAAAGATGGTGGTGCCTGGTTTGAGTTATCAAGAAACACGACATCCTGTTTGGAAGACACTTTGGGCCAATGATCACAGTTTGGACGACATAGTTTTTTTAACTTGTTGTTGCAACAGACAAAGGATGAAGTTGCATAGGGATCTGAAAATTGGTAAGCTTCAAACCTAGCTTGGTCTGTATTGTACGACGACATTGTATCTTATGTCTTGACAAAGGTAAGCACAAAAAGAATCGACGAGTTGTATATGTGGTGTTTTTAGTTGTGTTTGTTTAGTTTGATAACAAGTTTGTTGCCGTTGGTGAAGTTTATATTGTTCGAGATTTTACTTATGCAAGGTCAAATTCATTTATATATGATGGGGAAAGTGAAAAATTCACATATATATAAAGTGTAAACATTTGGGCGAAAACTCTCGGCTTATTCCTCAATGGAAAAAAAGCTTCATGTAAGATCATCTTTTCGAAATATTTCAGGATCGTTTAGTGTCAGCTTATGTATAACGGCCGACCAATCTCACAACTCACCGACAAAGAGTGAGTGGTTTTCGAAAGATTTACGTGAAAGCTGTGAAGAAACCTCATTTTGGAAGAGAGAAACGCAGATGTAATGGATGGACGCATAAATCAGTGGTGATCAGGGGACACAAAAGTCAAGAGGAATTGAACAGCTTAGCGACTTATCATGCTATCAATAAATTACTAGATTTTACTGTATATGCTGTTCTACCCCGTCCACCGACAAATATGGAAAACTAACAACGGGCCATCATTCTGATCCATTATCCCATGCACCATATTAGCTGTATCATCTTTACGAATTTAACTCACGATGCACATTGTTTAAAAGTTCGTGGCCACACTGTAGTGCCAGTAGTGCCAGTTGTTTGCTGGTAGTTCTCTTAACATTTTTTTTTTAATTATGTCGTTTACAAAGTAGCAAGCCAAAGTGCAACAAGGTACAGAGTCATGTGTGCTAAAAGTTCCGAGTCTGTGCTCAATTGATATGGACTCAACTTCACAATGAAAGTTATAGCCAAAAAAACGATGACCAGCTAATCCAGAGCACTTTCTCTATCAAATTGCAGTGCACAGATGCCAATTATGGTGACACACTCTTCTATCTCCATGATCAGCCTTACGCTGAAATTTTCTCGAATTGGGCTCTCCAGGGCGCATTGAAGGCCCAGAACGGGATACCATGAAATTTTATAAGCTCACAATAACAAAATTTGTATCTAGAAATGGGTATTTAGGTCCAATTTTAAATGTATACGTTGTTAAAGAATACATCATTGGATTAATTCCAATCCCCGTCGGAACCCACTTCACACTCGAAACTAATTGGACACAATCGCAGTAGAATGAAATCATCGCACAACACAACACCAGACCATCAATTTGCACGGACGTGTCATAATGGAATCTAGAATATGTACCTAGCCACGACAGATTGTATATTATTAATGTTAAACTTCTGCTTGTCTCACTGTTTAAACTAAAAACCACCAATATGTCTTGAACGGGATAATCAATCACATGATTAACCAAGACAGATCTTACAAGTTTGGCTTTACTACCAAGACAGAGATACAACAGTAAGCAACTATGATAGAACTCGGGAGTCCGTACTTAATTGGCGTGCCGTTTATGGATCGATTAACAACAGCTGCCAATCCAATCGCTTCAAATTTGAATCTATATTCATGCCATGAATTGAATTCGGACTTTATAAGTCAAATTGCCGTCAACAAATTGCCGTCAACAAATTGGTACAACAAATTATTCAAAACGCTTTATTTTACAGAATAGCACATCTACATATTTTAGTACATTAACGAAATATTTAACCAATCTATATTTAGACATTAAAGCTATTGTATAATCAACACCTCGGTAACTTGTATGATTAAGCTGTACTATCAGTACTAGTCTTATTAGTACCTTCTTGTGAATTTGACTTTTCGTCCCCATTAATCACGTTATTCTCTTTACCAGGATCAATTCTTGCTCTTTTCGGAGGTGGATACTTCGGTTTACCAATTTGGCGATTGGGTATTAATCTCGGATTATCATAACGAACTGTTTTCAATTCATTTACAGCACTTCTTTTAACTGGTGTTGACTTGGTTGGATCAACAGTTCTTCTTATCGATGGACTGATAAATGCAGGATTAAATGCATGAGAGGTTGAAACGTTCCCATTCTTTTGCAGGTCCTCGGCCACTCTTGCTTTGACAAAGCTCACTTGGGAAGGCCGTATCTCGATTTCATCAACTGGAGCTCTTAATGGAGTCCCATCGTCGGTTAAATCTGGTTGTTGTTGCTGTTCTAACGCTTCTTCACCCAGTGCCGGAGTTTTCAATTTAGTATTAATCATATCATTAAGCTCATCATTGAAATCTTCCGATTCTAAATTTATATCATCACTGAATGTCATAGAATCATCAAATTCATCAATATCTCTGTCAACAGATTTTCTATTAAGTCTACTAGGTGTAGCTTGTGGTCTTGATTTGTCGTAAACTTGAACCTTCCCTTGTGGGTGAGGTCTCGCTTGTGCTTGAAATTGCTGTTGTGGAGGTGCATTATTTATTCTTGGTAATTGTGGATTTCTTTGAGGTGCTGAAAACTTGTCATTCGATATTGACGCATTGACATTCGGGTTCGTAGATACTTGTCCATTTAATGGAAGATTCGGTGGAATTGTGGATGATCTGCTAGCTGGGGCATTATTATCGGTAAATCTCATCAAGTTAGATTCATCAAAATCAGGTGGTGCGCATTTAACACTTGAGATTTTACTCAAATATTCCTTATCGTAAAGACAATTACCCATAGCATTACCAAAACATCTTAACGCTCTTTTCAATCCATCAGTCATGGCTTCTTTTTTGGCCTTTTCAAATGCCATGGCTTTTGTACGAGCATTATCAAGACTTCCATATCCTATATCCTCGTGAAATGTACCATCTTTCAAAGTAACACGAACCACAACTGATAAACCAACACTAAACTTCCCATTTTTTTCATCCAAATAATCCACTTGTATAGTTTTAACTTCTGAATGCCATCCATCAAATCCAAAAACTTGATTTGCTAAGTTGAGTGCCTTCCAACCTTCAATATAGGAAACTCTGATACCACCGGCACCTGGCCTCGTGGACACATACTCCGGACCTAGCTGTTTATCCAACTTGGCCTGTATATCATCTATTTCATGAGGCTGGAAGGGCCTTACCGTGATTTCTTCCTTCTTGATCTTATTATTCAGCGCGTTGCTCATATTGATCTGTTAAAACTCTCCTCGTTGAGTTTTTGCGGCCAGTCTCTTTTCCCCAAAGCTTCTAAACAATCTGCCAGTAGCCGCTATAGACAACGATACAACAGCTTTTTATCCACTAAGAGATCCAAATTAACAGGCTCAAATCCACGATAAAAGCTTCAAAATCGCCATTGAGATTTCTGATCTCTCGCGAGTTCTCTTTGTTTACTTTTCGCTGCGCTGTGGAAACCCAAACACCACTCGCACGTCAAAGAAATTTTAGAAAACCAGTGTAAACAACTTTTCCTATAAGCTTTGATCTAAGTCGATAAAAGATCTATTCTCCAATTGTTCATTTGGCTCGTTATTAGTTAGTTTACTGTGTGGTTGTGTGTTTTATTTCTTAATAATTCCAGTATGAGCACCACGTACGCCACAAGGGCTCCTATAATGCCTACAATTTCAAGAGGACGAATCTCAACAATATCCAATACAGCATATCATTACCATTCAATCTTCGGGGACATTTGCGCCACTCGTTTCCAGAAACTAGCCAAGGCAATCTTCACATACTCATGGGCCGTCAGTATACTAGTGGCGATCCCATCAGCATTGGCCTGGTGGAACATGTTATTACCAGTCAGAGCTATAGTAATTGCATTTTCATTATTTCTAATAGCTTGTCTGAGGAAAAACAATTTACATGTTGATTTTTTGGGCTATAAAACCTTAACGAACCAAATACTCGGTCAATTGGTATCCAGAAAATTCATAATATCACTCGGTGTATACTGGATCTCTTCATTATTGTTCCATTGGATCATACACCTACAATTGACATCATTAACATTCAAAGCAATCCCAAAGAAACATCAATATCCACCTATCAATGACCAATATGTCTTCTTCTATTTCTACGCTTTTTACATTGCACTATTATACTCTGTCCAGCATGCAGTTTTCGATTATGATAGGCTAGTTGTTCCTCAACACAAATTTCATTCGCATCCAAAAGAATCATTATTGAAAAATTCTCCAAAGGCTTTCAGTAATGCTATTTTATTGACAATCATTGCTGGTACCTCTGGCCCAATCTTCTATTTGATCGTCAGAGAGTACATTTATGACTTCATATTTTATACTTTTGGTATCTTTCTTTCACTAAACAGAAACCATCCACCATTTGGTGTATCATTTGGGTTTTTAACGAAAACTTCACTAATAGCATTCGTCATATTGGCCAGTTGGGAAATTGTCAACATTGCCTTCAATGCCTATTTGTCAATTGGATGCTTGCATCGTGGTCACACTTTATCCGAATTATCAACAGATCCTCTAGGGACATTGCTAACTGGGTTAAAATCAGATAAACCATTCACCAAGATGACCGCTTTTCAAGAGTTGGCATTTATCGCCAAATCTGAAGATCCAGAAAGAAGATCTCAAATTTATCATAGAAATAATAGAAAAGAGTTTATGTGGGGAGAAATATTACACGAATGTACTGCAGTGATTAACAGAAATAATGCGAATATTAATCTCTCTATTACCGAAAGCTTGAAAAGAAATACATATCAAGATAAAACTCAAACACAACCAGCATACAGATCAACAGACACCAAGAATTTATTCGGTCGTGAATATCATAATGTTGAGTCGGAACTTACATATGACTATCTACCAAGACCAGTCAAAATTACAAATGAATCGACCGAGTCCCTATATTTTGACGGTACACTTTGGAATGCTGTCATTGGCAATACAAAGACCATCATTGCCTTAACGAAGGACTACTACACACATTTTGTCACTTCCGAGCTAGGAACTCCATTCAGATACACTTTGCTCAGAGAGTCAAAACGTCTTTGTCCAAATGCCATCACTGTGAGTAATGCAATCATTGCCATTTCATTATTAGCCACCCACGCTTATGATGAAGATAAGAAAGGTACTGTTCCATCCACAATTACTGAAATTTTAGAAATTTTGGAGAAATCAGTGGCCACATGTGGTGAATTTGCACAAAATCCACCAGCTTATTTATCGGAAAGAGACGAGGAAAATCCAATCACATTACTACATCAACTATCTTTGAATGCATTTGTCGAAGTTACGTTGAAATATAGCGATGTCTTGAACGATATAGTACTTCCACCAGATGTTTTCCGTCTAGCCAACTGGACCATTGAAACTGCCTTGAGGGAAGAAGCTGAGATGGAAAATATATAAACACCTTTATCATGAAATTACACATCTTAGAATTACAAAATTTAATAAAAGTTAATTAATTTATAAGGTGAATGTATTGCATTGCTTGATTTTCAACAATGCTTTATAGAGGTTTTCAAAACAATTTTCTTTTGAATCAAGGTCCATTCTTGTTATAGTTTGTAGGATCAGAATCCAAAAGAACAGGTTTCAACACTTGTTCATCAAAGTTTTGGAACCATTTCGATCTATCATCGATTTGTAATATATTATGGACCGCCCCCATGACTGAAGGGGACCCAACACGTTCAACGGGATTCACTGAAGAAGAGACTAATGGTGGAATATCGTCCAAATCTGTTGGTGCATCTTCGTCTCCTAATAGATCTTGTTGATCGTCAATGTTCGGACTCGATCTATTTCTAATATCTGAATATGGTTGTACTGGAACAGCTTTGTTGAATCTTCTACTTGAGAGAATTGCATTGGAAGAAGCGATTTTTGGTGCTTCAATATCAAACTCATCATCTGAAACATCCTCGTCAACACAACCAGTCTTGATGTTTAAAACTTCCAACATACCAGCAGTGGTACCACCGAATAAAATAACAGTCAACACAACAACAACCAAAACAGTAGCTAGCAAAGTGCTTTTGAATTCACCCTGAAGACCCATGGCTAATGCGACACCAACAGCTCCTCTTAACCCAGCCCAGAAAGTCATCATTTGATATTGGTATGGTATTTCCTCAGGTATTGATTGATCATTGGCACGAACTCTATGAACCCAATTGATCAATCTAGATAATGGGAAAACTGCAGCCCAACGAGCAATACAGATCGAGATTGTGGTAACTATGATCAACATTGGTTTATAAACAAGTTCAACTTCTGTGAACAAAGCCAAACCTAAATAGACAAAGATGAAATTTTCCGATAATCTGGCTAATAGTTGGAAGATATATTTGGTTGATATTTGTGTCCGTCTTGACATATTATAATAGGCGTAATGCTTTAAAGTGATACCACAGAACAATAATGAAACGATACCAGACATATGACATCCATTTGAGAAAAAATATGATTCATAAGCAATCAAAAGAACGAAACAACTTTCAATTTGAGGGTATCTTCTAATATGTGAATGTTTCAGTATCAAGGCAATTACAAACCCGACAATAACACCAATTAATAAAGAGATTGTAAAAGTCATCAAAAATAATCCAAACCCTTCGAAGAATGACGAAAATTTTGCCTCACGATCATGAAATTGTTGACAAGTCTCAAACATGACAATTGAAATAGCATCGTTTAATAAAGATTCACCAAAAATAATAGTGTATAGTTTCGGATCAACTTTATAGGCGTTGAAAATTGATAAAATCGTCACTGGATCAGTAGCAGATAGAGTTGCACCAACGGAAAGGGCATCAACAAATGAAATATTGACACTTTCCAAACCTAGCGCAGTCCAAATGTATAAAATCGTACCAAGAACACAAGCAGAGATGAAAGTTCCCGGTATGGCGAATGTCAAGATTGAACCAATATTTCTAAAGAAATTTGCCTGATGAAGTTCATAACCTGAATTTAAAATGATGGGTGGTAGTAAAACGTTGAAAAAATATGAAGAATTAAACGTGACTGTATCCTGGATATAATGACCTGGTGAGACTCTAATGATCAGCCCCACGATCATGCCATAGAAGATTGATAAAACGGTTTCATGAACAGCCTGGATTCTTTTCTGTTGTAAGTAATAACTACTCCATAATGCGGATATCAACAACAATAGCAAAATAAACAACGCCCAAGAACTGAAAATTTCCTCAGTCACTGGGTTTGAACCTTCTTCACCATCGTCAGGAACCGTTAGATCTGGAGAGTCATCGTCATCGGCGAGCGCTCTTTTGATTAGATATTTGACTAATACGCTTGACATGATGTTATCAATATGTCTACTATGATCCAAATAACACCAATGGGCTTTGCTTCAGGTATTGAAATGATTTCTTAGCAGAAGACAATGGCAACAATGATAGCCCCGTATTCAATACACAGGATCTCTGAAAAGATTGAATCTGCTTCGCTGCGGATGAAGTTGCCAATGTTGTAGAGCGTCTTGTGATGATATCAATACCTGTTACGTTTACAATCTGTAATTGTATCGGAAAAATCGATCTGGGTTCTGGATCCAGTGCATGCGCCACGGTTCGCGCCGCTTTGTTGAGAATCTCCATCAATATGGTCAAAACTGGTCAATTAAAGGCTAACAAAGCTCATAAAAATGGTCGGTATAGTAAACAGCACCATATGTGAGGAAGTGCAATGGTTATTATGCTCAAACTCTTGATTGTTTGGCTATTTTACTTAGTTCACTTCATGCACTAGCCACACCTGACTCGAGGGAAATTGTGCACTAGCCACATCGAGACGTTGAGAGTAAAAAAAACCTGTTTACGTTTTCAAACACGAGATGAAATTAAATGAAAGAACACCAACATTCCATCTTAATAACGAACTTATAGAGGACTACCACCACTCGTTGCTAATAACTAATATCATGTCTAGTACGTTACGCCATCTTTGTGAGTCGTCTGACTATTGGAGGTATTCACCTCCGTGATACTACTCTGAAAGTTGAGAGCTTTTGAGAACTGTGTCTCACACGTTACAATTATGATCATTTTTACTAATATGAAGCTTATAGATCGTCCAGTTGTCATTTCAGGTCCTTCAGGTACCGGTAAATCAACCTTGTTGAAAAAACTTTTCGCAGAATACCCAGATAAATTTGGTTTCTCAGTTTCCAGTGAGTATTAATATTTCCAAAAATTGCTATATGTCATTTCGATTTTAACATTTCCATTCTTCTAGACACAACTCGTCAACCAAGAGCTGGTGAAGTTGATGGTAAAGATTACCACTTCACAACTGTTGATGACTTTAAAAAACTGATTGATGAAAAAGCCTTCATTGAATGGGCTCAATTTTCAGGTAACTACTACGGTACCACCATCAAAGCTGTTGAAGATGTTGCCAAAATTGGTAGAACTTGTATTTTGGATATCGATATGCAAGGTGTCAAATCTGTCAAAAACACCAACTTGAATGCTAGGTTCTTGTTCCTAGCTCCTCCATCTGTCGAAACCTTGAGACAAAGACTTGAAGGTAGAGGTACTGAAACTCAAGAAAGTGTTGAAAAGAGAATATCTGCAGCCACCGCTGAAATCGAATACTCCAAAACCGGTGCTCATGATAAAATAATTGTCAACGACGACTTGGACAAAGCATACTCTGAATTGAAAGAATTCATCTTGCAAAACTAGGTGACAATCTTTAGTTTTTGAAAAAAAATACATTTAAAACGACTTTTTGATTTAGAACTGTAACCCACCCCTCCTCCAATTTTTTTCTTTCATCTCATAATCAAATCTATTGGATCTTTCTCATCACCACATAATGCTAAAAGTTCTTGATAGCTTGCACTTGAATCATCTTTTCGAAGTAGTTTCATCTTTTTGCTTGATTTGGAAATCACCGTCTCGTCATTTGCAGTTCTCTTCTTATTATGCCCCTTTGAGGAATTCAGTGGTACAAACGCACTCTCGTCTATCCGTACAGTCTTTCTTGGTTTATTGTCAACTGAGCTGGGAAATTTTAAGATGCTTTTGTTTGGCAGTTTAGCAGTCGGCGACTCTAATGTACTTGAATTGACCGAAGTAAGCATTCCCTCATCTATTTCTTCCATAGCAGCTGATATATTACTCATATGAAGATCATCCACAAAATCCTCATGTTCTTTGATTGATACATTATTTCTAAGCTTAGCTGTGATTGATTGAATGTTTTCCGTTAAGCTATCATTGAGCACTTTGCAAGCTAAAGGACTTTCATAACTTATGGCTCTTGATAATGGTTCACCCATTTTCGTACTATTCTCAATAAAAGAGCTGTCATTGGATTCCAAATTCTCGGGATTGAATCTAAATAAAGGAGTAGAATATCCTAAAGGCCTCTTGCCCAATGATGAGGCAGGTCTTCGAGTAAGTGGGCGGAATATATCATAGCCATGTGCTATAGTGTCAAAAGGTGTTGAAGTTGATTTTGGAGGCTGTACAAACTGAGAGAGCTGCATAGATGGAGATGGGCTTCTTGTACATATAAATGGTAAGTCTCCTGTATCCTCGATTGAGCTATCCTTGGGTGCCTGTCCAAAATTAAAAGGTAAGCTTTCGAATTCATTCAAGTCTGATCCAAACGATTTATCAGATAATCCATTCACACCAAATACAGTGGAAGTATTAGCTTTGTCCTGTTGATTGACATATTTTGCTTCTTCAGAATTGAGTCTAGTCTTGTTAGACAAACTATCAAATACAGTAGGTCTTGGCTTCGAAGGTGATTTAGATCTTTTTTTTTGTTTCTTCTTCTGAATTATATCTTTCTTTAGTTTGGCAGGCACTGGCTTGTCACAGCTTTTCTTAGCCAGTTTTGTCTTTGTCACCTTTTTTGGTTGGATGGCTTTATTCTTGGGCCTCTGAACCTTTTTTGGTGATTCCATGATACCAGTAGGCAAGCTTTGTTCAACTATTGAGGTATCGCCTTTCTCAGCGACAGTGGTAATATTACCTAAAGAGAACATATTTTGAATCTCAGCATCTGATGGCTTAGGGACTTCATACTCTTTCAAAGCTATATCATCCGAGCTACCAGCTTGAAATGTAGCATCGCTCAATAAAATATCTAAAGTCACACGGATAATATTAATACCCAGCGCTTCACAGATAAAGCTTGAATCAATTAATAGTATCCTGTTTACCTTTTGCACAATAGTCCTTGTAGACACTGAACTTCTTCCTTCTTGTATAGAACATCATCAAAGTCCCGTCAATTATTAGCCGCTCTTTGTGAACACTAGAAAGAGTTATGGTAAAAGAAGAAAATGACTTGTTTTCTAAAGAGCCTCAGAATGCATTCTTATTCGTTCAAATCCGATCAATCGTTTCGGCCCACCCCAGACGGGCCGCGGTAGCGCGTGAGACTGTCAAAACTTGACGGCCTTCTAAGACATTTGGGATTTTCTTCAGAAGTTGTTTAGTGTTGGGAAAGCTGTGTACCATTTGGACTCATCGATCTGGCGTTGATTCAATTTAATTTGCAGAACAGAAGACAGTCATTAACATGTCCAACCAAGACATAATCAACCCATCTACATCCAAGCCTTCAGGGCTGAAACCAGGGTATAATCCTTCATTGGGCCCGATTCAATTACCATCCTCGTACCAAAGCCAGATTGTAACAAAATCCAAAAACATATATGATCATAGTGTTTTTAGAAGAACGCCAGAGGTGAATTTATCCTCTTTGGCTTTTCTATTCAGCGCGATGATTCAGGAAACCCAACAAACTTCAAAAGGTGTTCAGCAATTGGAAGCCAAGTTGAATTCATACGGATACGGTGTTGGTACCAAAGTATTGGAGCTGATAACGTTGAGAGATGGCAAGTCCGCTAAAAGGGAAACAAGGATCGTTGAGATACTTCAATTTATACACGGTCAGGTATGGAAAACGCTATTTGGAAAACCTGCCGATGGGCTGGAGAAATCACAAGATTCTGAGGATGAATGTAAGTATCAAACTATCTTCATGATTGAAAAAAATGACAAGATCACTAACAAACCACTACAGATATGATAATTGATAATCTTCCTCTTATGTCCCAATTTATCTCGGTCCCAAAGGATTTCAGCCAGTTGAACGTTGGTGCATTCACTGCGGGTATAATAGAGGGTATATTGGATTCGTCATACTTCCAAGCAAATGTAAGCGCACACACAATGGCCGTGGAAGGGCTTCCGTTGCGGACTGTGTTTCTGATTAAATTCGATCATGGTGTATTGGAAAGAGAAGCGATTAGATATACGAAATGAAATGTATGATTGATGGAATGAATTGTTATTTCGAGTTGTAGCAAGTGATCTCAGCCTGAGGATTTATCAAAGCTATCATATCTTAATGGAAGGTAGACTGATCAGAAAGAGACATTGGGAACAAAGTAACTCGACCATCTCAACATTTGATAATTGAGTCCAATGGATTAAAACTCAGATGAGCTTTATATTGATTACATAATACTTTTGACATTTTTTTTTGTCGAGACTTCTCGAAAAAAGTTGAACAATCACCAACTAAAAAAATAATGGAAAGAAACATCATTTTCAAAGTTAAAAAGGCCTCAGATCTGAATTGTTAGCACTCATTGTTTTTCCAATCATCTTGAGCTATTTATCTCTCTCTTGCTTATAATAAACTGATAGTTCGTGTATATCTTGTTTTACCTTTTTTCTTCTTAAACCGTTAGAACCAAAGAAATTATCTCAGCAACTCAAAAAAGCTATTGATTATTTATTGAAAGAAAAAGAATGGCTATAACGATTAGACAGGCCACAATCAATGATGTGCAGGCCATGCAAAATGCAAACTTGAACAATTTACCAGAAAACTATCAATTGAAATATTACATGTATCATATATTGTCATGGCCTGAGGCAAGTTACGTCGCAACTACAACTGATGGACCAGAACAAATAACTGAAGACGAAGCTGAAAGACAATATACTTTTGATACAAAGGGTGATCCAGGTTATGTGAATAAGAATGAGAAAATAGTTGGATATGTCTTGGCCAAGATGGAAGATGATCCAGATGCCGAAGATAAAACACCTCATGGTCATGTTACTTCATTATCAGTTATGAGAACTTATAGAAGACAAGGTATTGCGGAAAAATTGATGAGACAAGCATTGTACGCCTTAACAGAGACATTCCAATCAGAATATGTTAGTTTACATGTTAGAAAATCAAATAGAGCCGCATTACATCTTTATAGAGATACTTTACAATTTGAAGTTTTGAGTATTGAAAAATCATATTATGCAGACGGTGAAGATGCTTATTCCATGAAGAAGTTGCTGAAATTGAGTGAACTAGTTCCAAGCGCCTTCCAAAAGGCTGAGCTTGTTGATGACCTAGAACAAGATTTATTGGATGGTATAGAAGACGATGAATAATTAGAATATTGAATGAATGTCATAATATGAAAATAACTATCGGCAGTAGGATATTCTAGAGGAATGGAAGGAATGAGCGGTAACTACAAGTAAAGTGATATTTGATTAACAAGCAATTTATATTAAAACGTAACGACAAGTGATTATCAATAACCTTATTAGTCTAGATTATGCATTAGCTTCTATGAACAACTCAATCAAAAAATATCAAAAATTGATACAAGAATCAAGACTCAATCCATAGAGTTGAAAGAAAAGGAGGGAAAATTTCATTTCAAAAAGATTTAAATCTTTTTCAAATTCAGAAATAATAGTAAGGTAGCGTGGGTTTTTCCACATCGACAAAAACGTCTCGAGCCAAATGCACTCTAGTCATCATCTGAAATTTTCCATTGTTTTCTCCTTTCCTCTCAATCCCAAACGATTGTTGAACCTTAACTATCAATTAATATACTTATTAAGTAAAACTTACAATAACTTGTTGATAGAGTTTAAAGGTATAAATATGAATAGAAGTTGAAGATTTGAAAAAAATTCACTAAAAATTTATACTCGAGAAAAATTTTGTAAAACAAAATCGCGACCATCCTACAAGATCCGGTCTTGTTCAAAGCCTCGGATTTGGGAGTTTTTTTGTTTAGGTATGTAGACAGTTTTTACAATTTGTATAATTCACCAGACTGGAATACCTTTTGAAGTTTAATGTACATTTTTTAGATGTTTATAGAAAAGCTCTATTGTTGATCTTTGCGATAACTCACCTTATCCACTTTAATCTCACGTCCTATGTAAGTATAGATATAAAGTGTTATCACAGAACCCTGAATATCTAACAATGTAAAACTTGGTACTGAATCATAAATTTCATCTGCATCATCATCGTCTTCTTCTTCTTCATCTTCTTCCTTGACTTCTTCTTTTGGCTTGTCTTTTTTGTCTTCATCCTTGTCATTTTCAGATTTATCTTCGCCATTTTCCTGGTGATTTGCTTCAGATTCTTCCTTCTTTTCATCACCATCATTTTCTTGTTCTTCTGGTAATTCAACATCTGGCCAGTCTTCAGAAAATGCACCTGTAGCACTACCTGGATTGATGAAAAACTTTCCTTCCAATGTATAAGCCTCCACTTTATGAGTACCACCCCATATCAACACATCAACATTCATTTGTCTTGCACATGTCAAAAGAGACAACGGGTCACCTTTTGGCACTATTGTGAATCCATTGGTGAATCCAATTCTCAATGAGCCATGTGTTATGATTAATGATAGTGGTAATGATGTGTTTTCATCAAATTCACCTTTAACGATTTGAAAATCTGGTGATAGGTTCTTGAGAAATTCTAATGTGGATGGAGAAGACGTAGCATTACCCAAGCATAAAACTTGTGATATTTTACCTGGTACTAATAGCTTTTTAAACTATTCCGAGTTGAGTTAGTTCCACAGCTTGGACTTGTTGATTGATGCAATACTTACTTTAGCCGGTAGGTCCTGTGGGTATGTTAGTATCTAGATTCCACCTGATTAAGTTCACTCTCAGAACTTACAATTGCCCTATGTGGGATGTGTAGGTCACCAATTGCCAAAATCAACATTATTTGGATCTGATTTTATATGTTTGATCTTGTCTCCATTATCTTGAACCGTATGGTATCTTAAACTTCACTTGAAAGGTAGAGCTGCGATCTAGTATGTGTAAGGCCGGGAAACATATTTAACTATATGCGGCTCGTAGGAGACACAAACATATACACTATGAGCGATTTGAAACCAAGGTAAAGCAAGTGATGAAGGTTTAATCGATATCCTTGTGTACTAAATTTGTGGCCCACTTCGGATGCCACTTCTGTCACCTCGACTCAAGCTGTGGATAAGCATCAGATTATTTCAAATTTGGCACATCGTACCTTATCGGAACGTAACGAAAATCACAGAGAAACAATTGTCTCAGTGAGCTACAGTTTTCAATCCGTCTATTCAGTAACAAATAAAAAGACTAATAGCGTACAGACTGCGGTCAATACTCTTCGATTAAGTGCTTAAAGTTTAGAGTATCTGTGATTTCACCATGTACAAAGGCTTGCATCACATTAGTGATATCTGGCAAAAGAAATACGTGAGGGGTCATTAAGTCACGGATATATCTTGGATTTTAATTACTCGCAAAAGCATGATCAGTATCTTCTGTGAATAAATATGTATGCCGATCTACGATATATTTTTGCTAGATGTAAATAACATAATGTAGGATAAATCTATACGACGTAATAATTTAGTGTCTTAAATCTTGAAAAACTCCTTTATCATCAGCTCACCAGCATACCATCATGAGCCATTCATATGTACCTCATTGCTTATGGTTTATTGTGTGACCAGCTGTTCCTAACAATGACTGTTTTGTGGTGGTGTAATGATGAGTTCTAGATATGGCGCAAAGAAAATTGGTGTCAAACCACGACTTGAAACGTTGCGATTAAGCTTGAAGTGAATGAATTTGTTGCAGCACTGAACCAGCAGTTGAGTTTGGAAGGGGTATATTGATTGATTTCTTAATCAGTTTGTAGTTTTCAATCCATTTGGCAGGGACTTTAATGAACCGCCTGGAACAGGTCTTGAAAAGTTTGATTGTAGATTAGCTGGAATATCTGGCATACCTCTTGGGATCGCGGCCTTATTGATAGTGTGGTTGTGTACGTGTTGAGAAATCATCACTAAACGATCTAGAGGGTCTGACATTGTTGCTAAATGGTTCAAATAATCTTCAGCTTAACTTTTAAGTGAACATAAATAATGAAGATTAAAGATTTAAATCAAAGGAAAAACCTCCTTTATATGAAAACCTGAAAATCACAAATAACGGATAAACCACCGTACAGTCCAGCCATTTAAAGTTTGACGCTTTCGGAAAGCGACAAAACGCCAGGATTATTCGTGGCAAAATCACCGGATGCGGGAATAATAAGAAATATAGTTTCCATCACTTGCGCAAAATTGTACGAAATCGCGCGCCTACTTGTGAAAATCGTCCCAATAAGGCAAGTACTAATAAATTTACCATATGAACGATGATATCATAAATAATTTATTTGATCTTTGTGTACATTTTTCGGTGTTTTTGGTATATACAAACATATTCACTTCAAATGGTGTCTTTCATATGATAGTAATAATAATAAATTTACGGAATAATAGGTGTTTCGAGTGTATCATGTGCTTCATTAACGGTTGTCTTGAATTTTCAAGATTGGATCTCTATGGAGTATTCTTCGACAATTATGAATCAAGCTTTATCGTCATTTGAACTTTCAGCTGGAGTAGCGACAGTTTCAGAGTTTGGTTTATCTTCACTGGTTTCAGATTTGGAATCTTCAACTTGTTTAACTTCTTTCAAGATTTTGGACTCTTTTTCAGCTTCCTCGGCTTTTCTAGCCTGTTCTCTAGCCCATTCTGCTCTCTTCTTTCTTTGTTTAGTTTCGAAATCACGACGCTCTAATTCTTCAAGCCATAAAGTTTCTCTTAGTTTAGCCTTCTCACGTAATGCATCTTCTCTAGACTTCTTTTGTTCAGCATTATCTTTCCCATAGAACAATCCACCAACAACTAAAGCAGCAATGGTGAAACCTTGAAAGGCAACTCTGTATCTGAACCATTTTTGTGTACCTTGTTTATTACCAATACGTATGGAGTGAGCAGCTAATGCAACAGCAACACAAGTAGCCAATGTTCCCAAAGGTACCAGTGGTTGTTCTTTACAATTTTTTACACATTTCTGTACGAAATCAAGCTCTCTATTCGAGACAAAATTAGTATTGAATCCAGAAAACCGACTGATGACAAGACACCGTATCAACTTACACTATGTCATCTCTATTGTCAAAGCTGGATGGAGCCTTGGACATCTTGAACTATGAATTTTCGGTTGAATATTGATCTTGTTTGATATAAAATCTGATATTTCGTATTGAAATCGCTGGAGATTTGTCTAAATTTTCCAAAAATCAAAAATATTGCTCGACTGAAACTTTACATCCAAAGCTCAAGAGTCGGGATTTGATTTTGTCTTTACTTTAAAACTACATATAATCGTATGATTCATTACCATAAGGGCTACGGCTTCACTTCTCTTCAGAATCCCCGCCAAAATATGGAAAGCCGACTACACACAATCTGATCGAGATTGTCAGTCAAGCTGAAGCTAACGGTACCAAGAGTGTGGTGTGGTTAGTCCACGCACATCATAGGTTTTAGAGTAAAAAACAGAGTATTTCAAACCATTCAAAAGGAATATCATCCGGAAGGCAAATCTACCAGAACAAACGTTATCGGACACTTGAACATCTCGTTCTACAAAGGCGGCATAGGTGGACATTGACCCTGATATGTCTCAAGAATCAAGCGGCTTCAGCTTCAATAGTAACAGCGGTAGTGATGATCAACACAAGAACAACATTTATCTGCAAATAGCCACGCCCAAATCCCCTAATTCTGACGGGTTTTCACCAACAGAGATACGTGAAGATGGAAGCTCACTGGAGCAAGAGATCAAAAAGAATGTCACAAATCAGATAGATGTCGAGATACTATTGAAGCATAGGGAATACAATTTAGTGCAGAATGAAATTTCCAAAGTTCAATCACAAATGGATACAATGAAGAAATTACACGATGAACCTCAATATTCTAAGTATTTGCAAAATTTGATTGACTTGAAAGATGCAAGCAAAGTTGAGTTTCAACAGTTCCCAAGCCCGTTCGAATCAGAAATGCAAACCAGAAGACAATCCGTGTATGGAATAAGGAAGACTGAGGATCCATATAAACAAAATCAACAACACCGGACTTCATATGGTGGTCTACGGCCCGTAGTGGACTCCAATGGGAACAAGATTTGTGTCCATAAGAGATCAGATGGTGTTATTGTTAAAGTTGAATGTCCAACTTGTGCCAGATCGGATTTTGGTTCTGCTCAAGGATTTTTAAATCATTCAAGATTGGCACATCAAGTCGAGTTCAAAAGTCAAGACCATGCTGCTTTACTGTGCGGTACAGTGATGCCTGATAGTGAACAAGAAGAGACTGGATTGGCATCTTTGAAAAAATTGAAAGAATTGGAGATGGATCCTAATAGAAATTTAAACCCAGATTGTGTTAATGTAAATGGATCTGATGATCAAAATGGGCCACAAAAGAAGAAACAGAGAAGATCAATGTCCAAACCTGGTGGGGGATCATTGTATTTAGAAAAGTTGTATGCTAAAAATAACGGCTCAGAAGGTGTTAAAGAGGAGTTTAAAGAATTGTATCAAGATGCTACAACCAAATCCGAAGTTGATTTTGATATTGATGATGAAGCTTCGTCACCTCCAATTTCGCAAGATTCTACAACAGATGGTTCTTTCAAGAAAGGCCACAATAGAAGAAAGAGTCGTGGTGGGCTTTCAGCTGTTACTTTTGAAGATCAATTGCCTCTACCACCATCTTCGTCCGCTTCAAATGCTACTTCACAGATTCCAATGAGTAATGGTGAACTAGAGGGGTTCACACCAAAAGAATTCACCACTACAGAATGTAGTTTGGAACAATCAGCCAATTCAAGCACTGTTCGATTCCAAGAAAGCAGTGTGATATATGGCGATTCATCAGAATTTACAGATGGACTAACACCTGCACAAAGAAGACGAGTTCCCACTATATCAAACCCATTACGAACAAGAAGTCGATCTTCAAGAGAGAATTCCAATTAAAGAGTTTGTTAATTTTAACGACCCCCTTCAAAGAAGAAAACGTATATAGTATTTATTTATGATTTTATTGATTAAGCAGAACGAATGTAAAGCATGTTATTCAAAGTAACCCAGCTTCTTTGAAAGCTTTTTCAGTAGCATCTTCACTTTCTAATTTTTTCAAATCTTGTTCAGTACCAAATCTTTGACCATTGAACCAAATAGTTGGCACCCATTTTCTACCAGCAATTTGAGTGAAAGCTTTTTCCAATTCAAGAGCAGCACTTTGATCTGGCATTTTGTCTAATTCAAGGACTTCAACCTTAGTCTGAACACCATATTTTTTCCAAATCGCATAGGCATAATGACAATCAGGACACCATGATTTGGAAATCATAAAGAACCTGTTTGAGTCTATGTATTGTTGGGCCTTTTTCAAATTGTTAGCAGATGCCATTGTGAGTGATCTATATGACTTTTGTAGTGGGGGAGATGGAGTTTGGATCAACAGGAATAAGTGTTTTTTTTCTCCTTGTTAATTGAAAACGCCGTGATGAGACAATGTGAAAAATTGTGGATTCTTAGATACTGTGGATGGTGCTATATATCTCCAGATCAGATCAGTTACTAGAACACTTTTTCTAGCTGGTTTGGCCTAGTGTTGTAGCTTGTTCTGCACATTTCATCTGAGACGCTGTCCAATACTGGGCTCTTTGGGTACTGAGAATCTCGTGGAAGGATCTCATACATGGTTTAAACCCTTCTACATACTAGGGCGTAATCCAGATCCCACCTAGCCCAATCAATCATGTCTACTCCCAGAGTCCTGCGTGGTATATAAACCAGAGGAATGCTCATAATTCAGCACAGAACTGGCTCATTTTAGAAAGCTGTTGACGTTATTTGGTGATAACGTTGGGCTCTGAAACTGAATTGTTGTGACGTTGGGTTCAGCGCTCATCAATTTTTGACAGATAACCTCAAACTTAAAGAAAACATCACCAAAATCTCGTGACGGGTCCAGAAAAGCTGTTATAAAGATAGAATCATTGGAACAACCGCGTCTATTCATATTCCCATATCTCTTTATTCACACTGTTATACCACATAAACTACTTTCAGATGCTATTGAGATCGCTGAGTTGCAGAACAGCAACCATACGATGCTGTTCAAGACTACAACTACCCCAAGTGTCAAATCAAAGACATTTCTCATTCATTAAAAAGAAGAATCCTACAAAACCCAATGGCAAATCAGATGAAACAAAAGGCGCTAGTCAATCTGATGAACAGGGCACAAGCTTGGGGCGCAATGGTTCTGGTGTCGGCTCAGCTCCCAAAACTGATATACCCAAATTGAAACCACGTTGGTTCTATGCTACAGATAATCCAGTATCTATGCCAGAAGAGTACAACTATGTCAAGAAAGACGAGCCCAAAAAATTTGCACCATTTACTGAGTTTGATTCTGATAGAATCGAAAGGCAATTCCAAGCGTTGCAAAAACAGCAAAGCTCAGGTTCTGGTAAGGCGGATGACTCCAAGTACAAAATCCCCGTCAATGAGGATTACCTATTTGAAGTCGATTTAACTTCTAAAAGAATGTATCCAGTTTATTGGGATGGTGCAATCTATCAGATACGTCGTGGTCTTTGGTTTGATTCGGATGGGCACCCTTTGAGGGAAGAACTTTCTGATGAATTAGAAAAAGGTTATGCTAAACTAAAACCATATTCCAAAATAGTTCCAGGAAAGGGCAAACCATCTGACTCAAAAGAGGTTGATGTCAAGAACGAAGATGGTGAGAGAGATATTCATGAGCTCCATGGCTTCAAAGAAGGTAAATTGGCTGTCTATAGTGAGGACAGGACCGCTTATATTTTGAATGAACTATATGGTGGGAAGCTTCAATTGGGTTATTTGAAAGGCTTACAAAACGGTCCTGCATTAGGAGCCAGTAGAGTGTTAAGAGGCTTTGCAGATCCATCAAAGGAAGAGCTAGCAAAAGAAAAATCGTCAAATTTAAGTTTATCAAACATGTTTGAATTGGAACTATCTCAAATGTTTGGTGAAAAGGCCAAAACATCAACTGCCAAATCTGATTCTGATAATACCAAGCAGGCTATGGAGATTGAAATCAAGCAGGATTATAAAAGTCAACAAGAAGACGGTACAACAGATAATGGAAGAGAGATTGATCATTTGATTTTCTGTATTCATGGTATTGGGCAGTCGTTAGGTACAAAGTTTCAAGGTGTAAATTTTATCCATACAATTAATATATTGAGACAAAATATCAAGAAAGTTTATGAAGGTAATAAAGATTTCCAAAAATTGTTGAATAATGATAAAAATTGTCGTATTCAAGTCTTACCAATCTCTTGGAGACATAAGATTGATTTCTCAACACATAAACCATTCGATGATATGGACAAAGATGGGAATTACAGATTACCAACGCTAAATGATATTACTGTGGAAGAGATGAAACCCTTGAGAAATTTATTGGGGTCGGTTCTTTTGGATGTGTTGTTATATTATGAACCAATGTATTTCAATCAAATCTTGGATGAAGTTACATCTCAAGCCAACCACTTGATCAAAGTGTTCAAAGAACGTAATCCTTCATTCAAGGGGAAGATTAGTATCATTGGTCACTCTTTAGGGTCGGCAATTGGGTTTGACATTCTTTCACAGCAGCCTAGTGAACCACTGCCCCGAGATCATAAGGATCGTACAACAAAACATTTGGATTTCAAAGTTGATAATTATTTCTCATTGGGTTCCCCATTAGGTGTCTTCAAGTTGTTGAATAGAAAAAATATTGGTTCTGTTGAGTTGAACGAAAGATCTAGTGAAAAGATTTCGGTGCCAAATTGTGAAAATTTCTATAACGTTTTCCATCCATGTGATCCAGTGGGGTACAGAGTCGAACCATTGATTTCACCAGAATTTAAGAACTTCCAACCAGAATCCGTTCCGTTTTTGATTGAGGATTTCAACAAACAATTGGCATCATGGGCTGAACTAAGTGAAAATTTGAGTAGTAAAGTTTTAGGAACCGCTGCGGATGCTTGGTCAAATGTCACCTCAAATGTGAGTACTAAACAAGTTGAAAAAATGCTAAAGATGGCTTCGGATTCTACACCAGATGCACCAGATGCATTGAAAAGTGATGAAAATGAACTGAAGTTGAAAAAAGTGAAATTGAGAGAAGATCAATTGCTCAAGTTGGCAAGTTTGAATTACAATGGGAGGGTTGATTACGAATTGAAACAAGGGTATTTCGATTTGAGTATAATATCATCAATTAGTGCACATGTCAGTTATTTTGAAGATGAAAACGTTGCAGGTTTTATATTGAAGGAAGTTTTAGCTAAGCATGAAAGAGTTAAAGAGAAACATGCAAAGATTCTGGTAGAGAAAAAAGTCTAGATGATATAAATAAATTTATTAGAAGATTTTCTGTAGATTTCGTACTGAACCTTCTCAAATGGATGTGATTTATTATAGTTGGGACTCAAAAAGTCATTATAGAAGATCGTCTAAAGATTGTTCGGAGTCTTTCTTGATCAAGTCAAGCATACCAGCAGGTAAGATTGGCTTGCCATCGTTATCCAAAACATAACGGAAGGGCATTTCTGTAGCTTCATTCTTATTAAATCTAAACTCTGGATAATCAATGAATTTTATATCTTCAAATGGAGTTTTACTCTGTATGATCAACTGTGTTGTTCTAATAGCTGTATCAGTGGTCATTTGCTTGTTTCCTAACCTTCTACCAACAAATCCATACTTCTTACGAAGTTCACCAGTTCTATCTCTTGGTGGATGATCACCTAAAATACCGCCAAATACAAAGTAGTCAAATTTATTGGCATCTTCAACAACCAAATCAGTAGTGGCAGATGGGTCAAGCAAACAAACTCTTTCTTTCACGATTGGTAATGATTCAGTCCCAATTTCAGTGACTTCCTTTGTAGTCCATTGTAAACCTAAATCTCTCAAAGGTTTTGGAATATCTTGTTCTGTTGTGTCAGAGGTAAGTGATGTCAAGATTAAATTTTCTTTACCCAATTCTTTGATGATGGTGGAGTATTCTAAAATCACCCATTCGGTGAAACCAGCTTCCATATGTTCAATAACGTACTTCATTTTGATAGACTTGATAACTGATTAGAATATCCAAAAACAACAAACCAAAGTGGAAAAGTTGATCTATTAGTTTCGTATGCTATAAATTTTTTCGGCCTCATCGATTCGGAGCACTTACGTAATTACAGTGGCATATAAGTAGCGAAGCTTCTTCTAGGTAATAAACTTAAAGGAAATGTACGTATACGATCCTTCAAAGGTTGTGTATCAAGCTATATGGACGCCCATCTTTGAATGAACAGGATTCCTCGTTCCTCGGCATGACTTTTAAGTGAAGAGTTCATGTGTAGTGATTCCAGGTCTGGTGTCGTCTCTAAGACCTGGGGAAACACATTAAAACTTTGAAGCGAAAGACTGATGTAACGTTCAGCAACCCTTTATATATATAGACCTTCTCTGTAGGATTTCTAAATAGCTGGTCGATTATAAGTTAAAATCGAATTTGCAACTCTATCTATTTGGTTCTGATCACAAAGGTCTACTACCTTGATATATAATTCTACAACAAAATTAGAATATCAATGATTTTATGGTTTGTTTATTTTAAATTGTATGATGTTTATCATTTCAAAACGCTATATGTAGTGATTCATGAATATTAGAAGGAATATATAGTTTGATCATGTAATTTATTTTTTAGTTTCAGTCTCTTGATCTTTCAAGAAGTCACTATGCAAGATTGTTAGTAAGTCAATTCATAAGATCATCGATAAAAAAAGCAAATACCCACTTCAACAATTTTTCGACATCTAAATCATCCTCCTTTTTAGTTGCAACTGGAGCAGCTGGGGTTGGAGCTTTTTCAGATTTTGGAAGGTAGCCTGGAATGGTGGCAACAGCTGCTGTTAAACCCAAAGTAGTAATGGCGATCTATGGGGTAAAATGTTAGTTTCCATAAGTAACTATTGGAAGCTTCAATAGGTTCGGAATGGGTTGAAATTGTAATAATTGATCCTCTAGCCTTTAAGAACCACCTTCTCAATGCATAAATACAACTTTTACATCAACAACCAACGCCAATTGGAGCTGAAAACATTACATACCCATTGAGACCCAACTTGTTTACCGAAGATTGTGTAGTATGAAACCATTGTGTCTTTTTGTCTTGCTCTTCAACCTCTTTCAACACTATTGTTTGTGCCTAAAGGTTCAAATTCACCCTATTACAGATCCCATACTCTACGATTATTTCGCGGAACTTTCGCGCGTCACCCTCACGTGAGTCTAGATCTTTCGCTTCCCAAAACGGAATGTCCTGATATGGTATGGTTAGCTCCACTGACCAAGGAGCCGATTATTCTCGAATTTTCATGGAAAATTTGGTATAAAGAGATGCTGAATCACCTCCAGATTTGACTTCCCTTCCTGAGTTTTCATCAGATCACCTGTGCAAATTACATCTAAAGAGAAAATGGTGAGTAGTGTCTGTTAATCGGAAAAGCATATTCAGCATATCATTGCTGAAATCCACTTCAGGTCCTTGAATCTATACTAACTATCGTCTGCTTAGTCAAGCGTTTTGAAATCTGCTAAATCAATTGTTCCATTATTGGACCGTATCTTAGTACAACGTGTTAAGGCTGAAGCTAAAACCGCTTCAGGTATTTTATTACCAGAAAAAAATGTCGAGAAATTGAACCAAGCTACAGTTTTAGCCGTTGGTCCAGGTTTCACCGATACCAATGGTAACAAAGTTCTTCCAAATGTTGCTGAAGGTGATACCGTTTTGATCCCACCATTCGGTGGTTCGATCATCAAAGTTGGTGAAGAAGAATTGATCTTATTCAGAGACTCTGAAATTTTAGCTAAAATTAGAGAAGAAACCAACTAAAATATTCAAAGTTGTCTTTCCCCATGATTTTGAGTTACCGGTGTTAAAGTTTGAAAAATCCATTATAATAATACAGAATCTACATGTAAATAGTGATAAATAATTTTTTTAAGATATGATTATATCCACTTTTTTAAATTTGACTATCCGGATTTTTTTGTACTATTAGCTTCCCTCCAATAGTTTTCTAATGAAAATCTCTTTAAAAAATCAATTGCATCTTGCTCGTTATCAGCATGGAATTGTGACCATTTCTTGAAATGAAGATCTCTCAATTGACCTTCCCATAAAATTTCGCATCTGTTATCACTCAAGTCAATCTCTTCGTTTTCGACTGTAACATTTTCGGTCCATTTGATTCTTTTCATCATTAATTTCTTATAGAAGTTGATATTTTTTTCACTCCCTTCAACAATAACCAAGTTAAATTTTGAGTTATAAACAAGAGCACCGACGAGACTCAATTGTTTAGCATTTATATCAACCTTGTATCTGTGTGAAGGATGTTCAATCTTATCGATCACAAAA
>JAJMFN010000357.1:0-69328 GCA_030574735.1 Hansenula sydowiorum
ATGAATGCCCATCATAATTCCGAAGTTGTTACCCCAAGAGCAAGAAAAATTTCTGCATATAACTCAAATAACATATCAACTACTCCACAGAAGACTATTTTTGATTTCCAAGGATTGAATCCTTACCAATATTCCAAAAAGCATAACTTGCCAGCTACAGACTTACCAAAGCTTGTAAAATTATATTTTGAACAGCAAAAAATGCAAACTAGAGAAACTTTGGCAATGAATAGTCCAGCAAGGTTGAGAGATGCATTATATACCAAAATTGAGGATGACTTACAATATAGAGAAAGAAAATCACCTTATAAACCAGAACCAAGACAAAAGTTATTTAAAGCAGATAATAGTTCAAACACTAGAGCTTCATTAAGTAATACCAGCAATAATGCTAATAGATACCTACCAGCATCAGAAAGAGTTCCAGTATTTACAGATAAGGAGAATCAGGACACGAGACCGAAGAATATACTCAGCTCGATTGAAAGATCATCTAAAGTGCCAAGAAAACCTCTACTACCTCTGTCAGATTTGAATCAACATATTCAACAAAAGCCGAATAATGTATCATCACAAAACACACTGAAGCCAATCGTTGAAAAATCACATCAATCTTATCAAGAACATCACATTCAACAATCAGAGCCTCTAAAGGAGCCTGATCTTTCAAATCCGAGATCAACCTCAAGAATAATGGCTATCAATGGAAAGCAATATGAAAAATTAGAGCTTTTGGGCAAAGGTGGTTCGTCTAAAGTTTTCAAAGTCAAATCAATGAGTAATAAAGTTTACGCTGTGAAAAAAATTTCATTTGATGAGTTTGATGAATCAAGTATTAGAGGGTTTAAAGGTGAAATTGATCTTTTAACTAAGTTACGAGACAAAGAAAGAGTTGTTAAATTGATAGATCATTCATTGGGTCAAGGCTCCTTGGTGCTCATCATGGAATGTGGAGACATAGACTTCTCACATGTATTATCTAGAAGATTAGATGTACCACTAGATGTTGAGTTTGTTAGGTTCCATGCCAATGAGATACTTAAATGTGTCAAGGCCGTGCACGATGCTGGTATAATTCATTCTGATTTGAAACCAGCAAATTTTTTATTTGTGAAAGGGATGTTGAAAATTATTGACTTTGGTATTGCCAATGCTGTACCTGAGCATACTTTGAATATCTATAGAGAAAGTCAAATTGGTACACCAAATTACATGGCCCCAGAAGCATTGATTGATAACAACCAACATTTGGCTGAAGCTACATTACATCACAAGAGTACTTGGAAGGTTGGTAAGCCCTCCGATATTTGGTCATGTGGCTGTATAATTTATCAGATGGTATATGGTCGCCCTCCATATGGTGGGTATCAAGGTACACAAAGATTACTTGCCATCATGAATCCCGAGGTTAAAATTCCATATCCTGAAAAGGGGTTAGGTGGTGTTAAAGTACCTGGCACGGCAATTCAAACTATTGAGGAATGTTTACATCGTGATCCAAATAAACGCTGGTCAGCACAGGATATTTTGGATGGGCCATTTTTGAAGCCAAGAGTTGTTTCAGAACAATTTGTTAATGATTTAGTTAAAAATGCTATAACATATGGTGTTGGTAAATCTTCAATTGGTGATGAGGAGCTGAAAACTTTAGCAGATGACGTTTGGAGAAGAGTTTCTCAATTGAGTCTATAACATAGAAATAGGCGAACGATAATTTATAATGTAATTAATAATGAATGAACGATGAACATATAGAGATTTGAAAAGTCAATGTAGTTACGATATCTTCAAAAGCAATGGAATTCACAAACTCTTTTATCCATAACTATACAATATATCTTGGTGATTCTTTCAAT
Source organism: Hansenula sydowiorum (assembly GCA_030574735.1). NCBI lineage: Eukaryota > Fungi > Ascomycota > Saccharomycetes > Phaffomycetales > Wickerhamomycetaceae > Hansenula > Hansenula sydowiorum. Next base: position 1,857 of record JAJMFN010000357.1, read on the forward strand.
TTTCAAATCGGATTTTATCTTGGGCCTAATTTAGATAAGATGGCAGGACCTTGTTCTTCCCATTCTTGTTTACTAACCCACATATGATCCTTATCGGCCATAATATTAGCCAAGACAGCACCACCGATGAAAACCATATGCCTTCTTCTTGGAGGATCTTCGATACGGACCTTGAATTTATCTAAACGAGTTGGGTCATTATGTAAAACTTTGGTCAACCATTGTTGTTTCAATTCTTTTTCTAATCTTGATGGTAAACCCGGATACATACTTGAACCACCAGAGAGAACGATAGCTTTGAATAAAGTTGATCTGATGTCCACGTCGGCAGCTTGGATGGTATTGAATAATAGTTCACCAACACCTGGTTGTTCAACGTCGACTAAACTTGGTTGGAATAAACATTCTGGAGCTTCGAATCTTTCAGATCCAACTCTAATGACACGACCATCTGGTAATTCATAGCTTTCCACCAATGTGGTAGTATCACGGGATAGTTTAGCATCTAGTTCTAAATCATAAGAGACATAACTTAATTTTTCCTTGATTTGACGCACTGTTTCAAAATCAGCAGTTCTATTGAAGGCATAACCTCTTCTTGAAAGTAAATCAATCAAATGTCTGGTTACATCTCTTCCTGCGACATCCAATCTACGTGTTAAATGATTCAACACCACGGATTCATAAACTGGAACAATATGTGTAACACCATCACCGGAATCAACAACAACACCGGATGATAAACCTTGAGCATATAAGGCCAAGACCGCTTGAATTGCCACATAAACACCACCAAAGTTGTATTTCTCAAACATAACTTCACACATTTTTTCTCTATTCTTTAACGGATTCATTGGAGGTTCTGTCAATAATATCTTTTTGCCAGTAGTATCTTCTTGTAATCTTTCATAAAATGCATAATCCCAAAGATGTTCCATATCTTCCCAATTTTTGATGATACCGTTCTCCATAGGATAAGAGACTTGTAGGGCAGAGCGAACAGTACTGGCCTCGTCACCACACATTATATCCTTGATCTCTATGTCTCCTGTTCTTTCCTCAGCTCTTAGTATTGGTCTCCCAACAATAGATGGAAATGTATGATCTGGGAAATTGTTCCCTCCATGGCCAATTTTAACGAAACCTGTACCTTGGTCAAGAACTATAATACTTATAACCTCGAAGGAAATGATACTGAAACATCCAATGAATCAATAACACTCAGGATCCCTCCGGAAGTTATTAGCCTGTTAGTTATCAACGGTCTTCTGAATCCGGGATATTCATAGATTGCTGTTGCAGCAAGTTGACTTGACTTACCAATCGGTTGTTCAGTCATTTTGTCTTGCAATGTATCTTCTACGCAGCTGTTGTGGCCTCCAATGCAATTGATCCTTTATCAAACTGACAAGTTAATAGTGTCCGCTTCCTTACTTTACACCGTATTTCTCTATGTGCTGGTTTAATCAAAATCTTGAAGAAATTGAAACTTCCCCTAAAATTCGCGAAAGGTTAACATCTTTGTATTACGTAAGAGCTGACAGTGAGGTATAGGCGATATCTGCGAGTTTATCATTAGTAAAGACTATTATTATATATAGATGTATGGAAAAGTGGTTTATCTGTCCTTTCTAGTCTTGTGTGGTTTGATGTCTATGATGTTGTCGGAAGAATGTGCGAATTCACTGCCGGTTTTGAGTATTATTGATTTCCCAAAGGCATTGAAGACAGGTTTGATCTCGATGACGGCGTCTTGAGATACAGCACCTTGGTCAAGCAAGGTTCTGATCTTTGTTGGACGTAGTGTCAATATCACAGTGGCGATTCTGCCAAGTCTGCTGTCTTTATCTTGTAAACCAAAGGATAGAACACTGATCGATTCTTGGATCCCCATTTTGCTGACTCTGAAATCTTGATCAATTGTTTCAATGCCAGACAATTGGAACCGAGAGCTGAAAGAGTGATGTTGCTCAGCGGAGTTTTGGAAAAGATCAGTGATTCCTTGTTCATTTGTTTCAAAGGCATCAATCAATCTTTCCAATGTGAAATTTTGTAATCTTTGTTGATCAAACTCTGAGCCTTCATAAGTCATATGGGTCTCGATCAAATTTTCCCATCGTTTACTCATATCTGTGCTTCTCTTCTTCAACCAATATCGGGAAGCAAAATAGCCACCAATTATCAACGGTGGTAAGACGATAATGATTAATGGAGCTGCAACAAACATTATGAAAGAGGCTGTCCCCACTAAAGCCAATGCGACTTTGAATCCATCAGGAATCAGATGCCAGATCAACGATGAGGTAGATGGGGGACGAGAATTGAATCTTGGTGGTCTTGTGAATCTGGATATTGAAGACGAGTTGAAATAACGTAGTTGAACACTTTGTTTCAAAGTTGATTGTGTTGGTTGTTGTGGTTGAAAATGAATATGAATATTTTGTGATCTTAAGCTCTTCGAAAAGACGCTCGATATCAGAGATCTGGGGCATATCAGTGAGCATACAGGAAGTCTGACTACTGGCCTCTGTATCAGAGACCTGAACATCTTGACTGTTGAATAGTTGACTTTGTTGATAATTCAAGTACAAAATGCGGGAGAAGTCGATATTGTTTTTTTTTGACGTGACAATAGTAGATTTTAGTCAAGACAATCAAAAGATCAACATTTACAAAAAAAAGAATAAATCAACCTCTTGGATTGCAATGAGATACTACGAATACTTCAAGTCTTTTGGTAACGATGTCCATGTATCTCGTCTACAATGCGCCTCTAAATTCGATAAATTAAATGACCTGTCGATTTATAGTGGATCGGAAAACAACCCGAATTGCCTATATACGTATCACAAATTTGAAACAGCTTCTTTGAATGCAAAAGTCAAGTATGAGGTATGTGATTTTAATTCGGCTTCATTTTTAGACACATTCAACCATTCATAGTTTGGATCTCCTTCTTTAACTCTGAATCCTCTACCAAATGGATTGAATTCAGTCTTATCAACTCTTGTTTTTTCCTTTTCATCCAACCTTCTCTTTTCTCTTTTCGTTGAAACATCACCAGCAGTCACTTCTGAATTATTATCACCATGCTCAGCATAAAATTGTCTTTTTCTCTCGATACCTTCCAATTTACGTTGTTTCACATCTTTTAGTCTTTTCATGGCATCGTCAACATTTCTCTTCATTGATTGACGAGCTTCCCATCTTCTTCCCTGGATTTCCACCATTTCAATAGAGGTCCATCCATGGTCAGTTAATGCTCGAACGGTTTTATCAACTTGTTCAATACATGGACTAAAACAACAAATACCAACTTTTTCATTTGGATTTATAACTTTTGGCAGATGCGGTATAGCTTCCCAAGGGGATGGAAGATCCAAAAATATAGAGTCAGCATTTATAGCACCACCGTCATAATTGTTGATTTCAAACCCATCTTTACAGACATCTCTATGATTTATCACAACATCAATATCATGTTCTATAAATTCCCTTTTAGCTTCCTCGTATCTTGGTTTATGGAACTCGTATGTAAATAGCTGCCCCATTGGATGTACTGTACGAGCTAGTGAGTGTGAAAAAGATGCAGAACCAGTACCTGCTTCGATCACTCTTGATCCATTAGTTATACCCAATCTCTGCGTGATGTAACTCGAATCCGGTGTATAGACTATTTGAGTTCTGTGTGGCAAGGAAAGCGTCCATAGTTCCGGAGTAGGCTGCAATAGATGGATGAACCCATATCCCTTCATACTGGTGATCTGAGTACCATAACGCTGCCCAATCATAGATTTATGAGGAAAGACACCGTATCTGGTGTTCAGAGAGTCTTCACTGCTGATCTTGATCGGTTTGATGGCGTCTCTTCCGATGAAAGCGAGCACAACATCGCCTTCCTCTATGAAGGTCTTGTAGCCGACGAAAGGCATCTTGTTCTCAGCGATTTCCCAACAACCAGTCCTTCTCAAAGTCACAGATTGAGTCTGTTCAGAGAGATTGAGCTCATCGATTTAAATTTTTACAGAATAATATTACACGGTGCAAAATGGCAGACTCTGGTTATTTCGCGCTTCGGAACATAATCTTTTGATCTCCCCACAAAGAACTTTTCAACCGAAATTAGTTGAACTTGATCTTTGAAAAGAGCGATATTACTATTCAGGTATTGGTCATACGATTATTCTGTTGGTGCTTGTTGCTTCGAGTCTCGAATATATAAACTGCTGAGGATCGTTTGATTCAAAAGAACGGTAAGGTGGTCAAGTCAAATTAGCCATAATGTCTCTCAGTGTTGATTCATACATCCCTGAGCTAGTCAAGGACAAGATCTCCAAAAGGGGTTTGGAAACAATTGCCAAAGTGAAAAAGTTTGTTGAGGAAGAATGTCTTCCAGCTGATGATATTTATTTCCAACAGATGTCAAATGAGCCATCAACTAGGTGGAAATCAGTTCCTCCAATTATTGAAGAATTGAAAGTCAAAGCCAAGAAGCTGGGGCTTTGGAACTTGTTCTTAGCTGGGTATAACGATGGACCAGGATATACAAATCTGGAATACGGCTTGATGGCACAATTCTTAGGTCGTTGCCATGTTGCCCCAGAAGCTACAAACACAAGTGCTCCAGATACTGGTAATATGGAATTACTTGTCAAGTATGCCAATGAAAGACAACGTAAGCAATGGTTGGTGCCTTTATTGAATGGTGATATTAGATCTGCCTTCTTGATGACTGAAAAGGGGGTCAGCTCTTCAAATGCGTTGAATATCTCTTTGAAAGCTACGAAGACTGGCAAAAATGAAATCACATTAAATGGAACTAAATGGTTTGCCTCAGGAGCTGGAGATCCAAGATGTGCAGTTTGGCTCTTGATGGCAAAGACTACACCAGAGGCGAAAAATCCATATAAGCGTCATTCAGTGATTGTTATCGATGCGAAAAAGGCACAGGCAACTGGTAAAGTCAAAGTTGTTCGCCCATTACATGTTTTTGGATTTGATGATGCTCCACATGGCCATTGTGAAGTTCAATTCAATGATTTAACTGTTCCCTTTGATTTACTGGATAAAGAAGGCGAAGGATTTACATTGATTCAAAGCAGATTAGGTCCTGGGAGAATTCACCATTGTATGAGATTAGTTGGTATGGGCGAAGAGGCTATTTATCAAGCATTGAAAAGAGCTTCCAACAGGGAAATTTTCGGCCAATTATTTATCAAGAAGGAATTGTTCATCAATGATCTTGCAGAGAGAAGAATTGAGCTGGAAAGAATAAAACTACTGGTTTTAGGGGCTGCTTTGAAGATCGATCTTGTTGGGAGTAAAAATGCTAAGAGGGAAATATCATTAGCCAAGATTGATGCACCAAGAACTGTGGGTAAGATCATTGATTGGGCAATTCAAGTTTATGGAGCCGAAGGTGTCAGTCAAGATACTCCTTTGACTAAATTGTTTATGCAAGCTAGAATGTTGAGAATTGCTGATGGTCCAGATGAAGCGCACTTGAATCAACTGGGTAAAGCTGAGGCTAAAAAGGCTAAAGAGATTAACGAGTTGTATTCAAGGGTTTATGCAAAGACCAAGAGATTGAGCAAGATCTGATATATCTAATACTGGTCCGATGAATATATATTGAATGGAATGTTTATGATTTGCTACTTAAATTGACTGTAGAAAAAAAATGGACATTATCATTAACCTATTAACGTGAACATTTTCATAGTTTATTAAAATACAGATAGATGATCGTTAACTAATCCCAATTTATGTAATTTTTTGGTCTTTTGTTTATTTTCCGCTAGTGCTTTAGTTCTTGTTTGTTTTTGTAAATTCTTAGCATCTGGGAATGGTATTCTTGTTAATTTGGATAATGGTTCATCTTCTTTATCAATATCAACATCACCTATTATAACAACGTTTTCACCACGAATCAACATCACACCAAGATATTCTTCACCGTATTGGTTTTCTGGGAGGTATATTCTTTCCACTGTGTTTTGTAAAACAATGCTACCTATTGACAGAATTTTAGTTAGTATTGAAACATCAAATTATCATTTCGATTCAATGTGTTTACTACTCACCATATTGATCAAATGTTCTCAAGACACCAAATAGTTGCCGACCATCAGTCAATGTAACGCAGACTTTTCCTAGAAAAAAAAAAGAGTTAACAACAATTTCTCAAGTACACTTCCAAAATATATCATAATAACTTACTATCGACATAACCAATGATGGCTGCAGCTGTAGTGAACGAAAATGACTCTAGATATAGCTCAGCAACATTTTCAGATAGTTGGTCAACAGCAGATTTGCTGTTCTTTTCAGCAACATCAGGTGTGGTATTCCCACTCATTTCGTTCCAATTGTATTATTATATGAAAAGCGTAAAAACACAAAAATGAAGAGCACTATTATTCCACTTTACACGCTAATTCAACTCTCTTGATTTATTGACATAAGTTGAAAAGTATCCAAGGCTAGTCCGCGAAAAATACCCGGCACTTGTGTCCCCGACCACGCGAAAAAAAATAATAAAGAATGACACGGACAGGAATTGAACCTGCAACCCTTCGATTGCACTAAATTCCAAACTGGAGTCGAAAGCTCTACCATTGAGCCACCGCATCATCTTGAAGTTTAGTGCATCTACAAGCTACCAATATCTGCCTCTGGTCACGTGACTAACATTTACCTAATGGGGTAAAAATTGATACTTTTTTGCTTGGTTTTGCGTAAACTTGCGTTATGTAGGTCTAGTTACCATGGTGATTGGTAAGTATTTGCGCAAATGTAAAAATTCGTCAACCTTATTTTCCTGAACGGGAATTTTTATCTAAATTGGTAAAAGGTTGATCTTTTTTTTTTAACGCATTTGTTTCCAAATGGAGCTTTAAAAATTATCAAAATCACAGCCAACAATAGAAGATCCAAGTATCAACATGTTGGAATTTGGAGAGCTGGATGAATCTCAAAGGTTCATTTCATGCTAATTATAGCTCAGCAAGAACAAGGGCCCCCGGCCACTGCTGAAACACGAAACTGAACAGGCTATGAATCTTGCAACGATCTCAATTTTGAACTTGATTCTAAGCCAAAAGTTTTGCATGTGAACCGTATACGCAGATTTTTCAAGGCGTTTTGCGAAGCAGCAGCACTACAGTATCAAAAGTATTTGGAAATTGGAGGACAGCTTTAATGACCTTGAATATATACAGCATATGCACTGCAATTCCTCGGCCAAATAATAAGGTTGGAAGCTTTTGTTTCATAGGCTGAAATGTTCGTAGATTTGTAGCTAATGGTAGAAGGTTCAATAGTTTTCGATCGAGTCAACCAAACAATACAACGAACAGCGTGGTGATTATATGATGGTTTGGTACAGGTGGTCTCATCAGTTGAAATTCTCCAAATTGTAAAGAAGTCAAACCAGTTGGATCTGTTGAAGATGGGCTCAAGATTATGATTCGAGCAGCGACTTAATGCAGGAGTGTAAGTATATAATTTCGAACTCTTTGATCCCCGGTACAATGTTAATTCGTTTCTAATGTTTCATGTCCAGAAAAACAGTTAATAATCATACTGCTTCGTAGCTTTAATGAGCTTGTTGAAGGAGATGCCTCTTGAGTTTAAATGATTGTTTCAGAATTTGAGCATGATTTGAGGTTATTTTTCTTGAATGAACTTATTGTAATTGAAATCATCATCAAAGAATTAAACTACAAACGCTGTTTATTGTAAAGAACTTTTGTAAAATACACATAGTATAATAAGAATAAAGCCGGGAACCCTGATATAAAAAATAGAATCTATAAAATAACAGTAGAAACTAAAAGGGAGTCAAAAGTTATTTAAACAACAAGAATTGTTGAAAGAAGAATTGTTCATAAAAAAATGGGTATCATGAATAACTTGACTGAGAATTTGCAAACAAAAGTGTAACGAACGGAAGAAGTTAAGATCACATTAGATATTTGATATAGCATTTGGATGTTGAAATAGATATTTTGTATAGGGAAATGTCCTTTCATGTTTTGTAAAAGCGGACATTGATGTAAATAGGTCTTGGTTGGTTTAAAGGGTTTTTCAAAGGGGTATCAAAATTTTATCTAATAAAAGACAAAGTTGGCAGTACCACTTGAGATTGAAACAGTACAACCATCGGAACCAGAACCACCAGAGTATTTACCATCAACGTATGAACATGAACCACTTAATGAGGCACCATCAGCAGCTTCAATCTTGATGGAGTAGTTTGGAGCATCTTGGTTATTTGGGTTTGGAATGATTGATAACCAAGTCTTACCACCAACATGACCGGAACCTAAGACAACTGGAGCCCAGTTACCAACACCTGAACCAGATTCACCCCAGATACAACCATCTTCGACTGAAACACCAGCGTTGTTAACATAGTATTGAGCAGAAGTAGAACCACCTTTCCATGTGTAGTAACCTTCTTCATCGACAACAGACATTGGTTTAGAAGAACCAGATTTGACAAAAGTTGGAACAACCATGTTTTCAGAACCTGGATAATCAGTACGACATAAAGAGATTGATTTACCGTCAACTTTGTTAACAGCGTTTGAAGATTGAGCACCCCATTCACATAATTTGGATTGATCAGAGTTTGACTTGTATAAATAACCGTTCTTACAGTATAACCCACCAACAGAGATACCATTTGATGGTTGTTCAGATGGCCATTGAGTCTTGGACATACCAGCTTGACAAGCGTATGAACAGTAGTAACCGTCTTTACAAGTTGAAGAGGTGTCACCATCTTCATTCATGACTGAAGCCCAACCACCGAAATCTAACCAATCTAAGGCAATAACACCTTGACCAGTTGGTAATGATGAACATTTGTGAACACCATCTTCGAAATCTTCAGTTGGATCTTCAAAATCAGATAAATCACCATCGATATCACCTGAACCAGAACTTGAAGAGGAGGTTGAAGATGATTGAGCTGAAGTTTGGGAAGCTGATGAAGAAGTATCTTTAGCAGATGATGAGGCGGCGGTAGATGAAGTAGCAGCGGCAGAGGTTGAAGTTGAAGAAGAACCTTGTTGTTGTTGTTGAGCTGATGAGGATAAAGTGGTGGTTTCAACTTGCTTGTTGACTTGATCAGTAGCTTGTTGAGAAGTGGTGGTTTGAGCGCTAGTTGAAGTGATTGGGTTACCATTACTATCAACATAAGCAACTTGGGTTTGAGTAACGTAAACAACAGCTGGATCACGACGATGCAAATGATGTTCATGAGCATGAGGTTGAGGAGCAGCCAAGACTGATGAGGCTAAGGCCAATAAAGGAATGATTGAGTATTTCATTGTTTTAGACTTTTGGAAACGACTTGGTTGATTGGATCTTGGACACTTGATATGAGAAACTAGTAGTAAGGAAAGACTGGGAGTGTAGTAAATTCAACAATAACAGTGATAAAGGAATGTGACGATTGTTAAATAAGACTCCTGGATTGGGTATGGACTAATAGTTCTTTTGAAAGAGTGAGTGTAAAGATGTCTTTATAAAGTGTATTAATATGAAATCTTGAAAGGGAGAGAAACGAGCGATGTTGATTTTTTTATATATTTGTTTTTTTTCGGGATGTAGCATATTTATTACCAAAAGTGGAAGATTGCCCCTTTGGGTGCTTTTTCTTTTGCGTAGCGGAAGAAACGCGCGTCGTGCGCCGGCGTGCGTCGCCAAAGAAGCGTCTAGATTTGGGCGTCCTTCTGGCTTTCTTGACGGGAGATGCGAGCTCTAGGCAGGAGCTGTCTGTGTCTAGGCAGCCTGGGCTGTCTAGCATTGTATGTACGTAATTAGTCACCCATCTGGTTCAAAATAGTCAGGTATCAACAACACTTTCAAAAGCCATATGAGATGGAATCTGATCTAGCAACCAATGGAGTCTGTTTACTTTTCTCACTCCATAAATCTTCCAAATAGCTGAAAACAGTCAAGGAAAAAACTTGAAACCACAAGTTCGCTAGTGGGCGCGAACCAGAAACAGATCACTGATTTTCACAACAGCAACGTAAAAAAAGTAAACAAAACTGAAACTGTATCTGGTAACTGGTTCTATGGAGGGAACCACTCGATATAATTTTTGTATGAGTATATCTAAAAGAAAGAATAATAAGAAAGGAGATGAAGAGCAGCTCATAATAGCCAAAAGAAAGAGGATCTAATATGTCATAGATTTCTTCATAGATCGCAAAGTAGCGGAGGTACGTTGACCTATAAGAAACACCAGGCTAGCCAGATCACTCGAGAAATCAAGGACGTATGATCTAAACTTTCCATGTCTTATATCAAGCTCAACCAATATTCATCATCTAGACATGTAGCATTGAGATCTTGAGGTTCAACAGCGTCTTGAAACTCTTGATTGTAGCTCTCCATAGTCAACCACTGACAAGTCCTAGAAAGGTCCCAAAAGACACAGCCTAGGTGCGAAAGAACCACTCTTCATCGTAGTTATACCTATCGTTAGTTCCAGTTCTAGCCCAACAAGGACAACCTCTCACAGATCTCTTATAAATCCACTCCCAAAAACTCATTTCCAAGCCAAGAACCAAACCCAGAGCTAAACTCAGCAGCCCCTGAGAGAAGCTGCCTAGCATTAATTAATTACCTACAGCGTTTCTTTTGCGCCGCCTACACAGACGCACTCTATTAATCCGCATCCGGCAGCCCTAATAGTGTGCATAGCAGAGTTCCGTGCGTGGGCGTACCGCTAAAGGGAAAATTTTTTCTTTCTTCAAAGGCTTACTTTACTGTGTAGTTGTATCGTTTTAGCTAGTGGTTGGATTACGAGAGTCGATGGTTATTGGTTGTGAGTTGAGGTGGTTGCATGTATTTCTGTTTTAAAGTGTGTGAAGTTCTACCGTCCAGGGCTAAAGACGTTAGACGTCCATCGTAAACCACCAGTTAGTCATCAGCCAGTCATCTAGACCGTCTCATGAACCGAGTTTTCAAACACCTTGATATTATGGATGGTGAATTTGATGTTAATCTATCTTGATATAATCGAACGATCAATTTTATAGCATGACGTTCTTCTCAGCAATGAGTATAAGGCAAAAGACGTCTTTCAGCGTGGAGAGATGCACCACATATCCATACTTTATTATTGCACGGTGTACACAATATTAATGTCGAACGTGTATACAGTTTTTCATGAAGCGCGTCGTATATGGGCTATGACAGTTGAAGGTTCGTTTGTTCGTCGGCCTACTACGCTCTCCTAAAGATGATCAGATCACGAAGCTTCGATTGTGGTTCATTAATCTGTCGTTGGTTAAATTAGTCGCGTCTAGATAAATTTCGCGCGTCATGATTTATCTCCAACTAAACGAACCTTGTAGTAGTTTTCATATACTGATTGTTCCTGTCGATTAATATTATATAACAGGTCGTGGAATAAGGGCTCGCCCCTGATTATTGTTACTGTTTTGGATTGGATAAATCAGATCAGCTTGTTCCTTGATTGATCGTGCCGTGAAAATCTTATTCATAGCCCTGGAGTCTCTTGAAGTATGATGAAAGGTACTAGATCATCAAGATCGTAGCACTCCAGTATGAGGAAAGGCCAGGCTGAAGATTGGTTGTGAACTCGGCCCATATGAAGTTGGAGGTAAAGAACAGAGTAGGGGCCTTCTACTTCTAATAACAGACTGAGCTATTAAAAGCCCTACTAAATGGCCTAGCCTATCATATACACTTCTTTTCATCAATTACTACAGTGATCAGTGAAAGCCATTTTATCGTTCAGTTGTTTGTCTTTAATTAGATTCGAATTTGGAACTAAGCAGAAGTGAATAAAGAGAACGAGACTATATTTGAGTGTGTTGGTGTGTTTATTGGCATGGGTATGATGTTTTAAAAGTGAGTCATGGAGTTTCTAAAGAATGAACTATCGATCTATTAATTAGTATATTAGGAATAATTTGATAGAAATTCTCCAAAAGGCCAAAAAGAGACGTTAGATCAAGTTTTGCGCAAGTTTTGCGCTCTCAGTTCATAGGACCTGATCGGAATACGGTAATCATGTTGCGCCATTCTTGCCAGAATTCCCCAATGAAGTAATCGACACGTGCGCCAAATGAATACAACCAAAATTGAATTTTTTAACAGTCAAACGACAATAGAAAAAAGTCAAAAAATAAACAAACATAAACGTTTCTATTCGATTCATTATAAAACACATATCAATCTCCATTTTACTCAAACACCTATCTCAATCACCGATCTACCATATCTCACATATTTCAACAATAGACGGCATAATGGCGAGACAAAAAGAAGTCAAATTGGATCAACCAATCGATCATAACGCACCTCCAACCATTTACGGTACAAAATTGACACCATCTTTATCAAATGGGGCATTAAATTTAACTGTTGATTTCATCAGACAAAAACAATCACAAGCCAATCAATATATAATGTTCCATCCAATCACTGTGATATTTGTATCAATTGGAGTGTTGGGATTTGCATATTATAGAATTGGTTGGATGTATCAAGTTGGTGGTTGGAAAATGATGAAGGCTAATAAAGATGAATTTTTCAGTATTCTTGTTGTCGGGACAATGTTTGCATCATTATTTTTCACAGTTGTTACTAAATCAACTGATTTTATTAAAGATGCTTCGGAACTGTTGGTGGAAAATAATGGTGATGTTTTCGGTGTTGAATTACAAGATTTTGCCGTTTTAAATCCTGCAAATAATGATAAAAAAACAAAAGAACTATTGAGTAAAGGTGACAATACCCAAATAATCGTCTACAGAGATACTCCAATTGCCGTATTATCATTAGTTGTCAAATCGGAATTATCAAATGATGAAAAATTCGTCACAAAAATTACCGGGTGTGGTGTTCGTAAAGTTTATTATAAATCTGGTATTATTGAAGATTTAATTGATTGGGCAATTTATAGATCAAATTTATTGAATAGCAATAAGGCATCCAAGATCATTGTTTTGATTGATGTCATATCTACTGATTCTGATTTGAAAAAAAAATTAAAAGCTAAAGATTTTAAATTTATTGAAAAATCTTATTTCAATGAATCTTCAGTGTTAAAAGCTTATGGTATTTATAATGAAGTTTGGGGGTTGAATTTGAACGTTACAAAGTTGAAAGATTCTGGTATCGAATCAATCAAGTCTAAAGAAGGTTCTACCGGTGTTAAGAAATAAGAAGACCTAGAGCACATAACTACATCGATTCAATTGATGGAAAGATGATTCAAACACTTAATAATAACAGAATCAACTAGTGTTTATGATCATAATGCATAATATGTACGACTTTTTTTTAAAATTTGTATAAACATTGATAATAATATAATATAATTTTCAGTTCAGCTCTCAGAGACCACAGATCATAGAAGACCCGTACGTTTGCGGCTTAATCTTCTGGATTTCATCTTGACTCTATAAAAAGTGAACCCAGCATATGCAATAATTAAAAAGACGAAAGAATAAAAGGTGTATTTGATCACGGTCCATAATGTGCCCAAAAATGCAAAAGCACTTGAATCACCTTGTTGAGCTCTTAAAGTTTCTCTTCTTCTTTCAGATGCTCTCAATCTATTTCTTAATCTTGCTCTTTGTCTAGCGTTTCTCTTCTTACGTAAAGTTCTTCTCTTTCTGCGTCTTCCTTTATAATCAATTTCCCAATCAGGGTCTTCTTCATCATCTTCTTTATTAGGATCCTCACTTGAAGAATCCGATCCACTGATTTCCTTATAAGAGGTTAAAGGTTCACCATCTTGTTCCAATTTATAAACATTCACTTCGAAAATGTCATGGTTCTCTACCAAGTCACCAGTAGCTGCACTGAATCCCAAATATCTTTCATTTGGAATATGAACATTACTTATAGTGAAACAATTTTTCCATTCACCATTGAAATTATAATCAAAGGATAAATACCCATCATCAGCAGTATGGATCAATCTTGCATCAACAACACCATTCTTGGTGTTATAAATACCACGGGCTGAACAACCACCTAGTTCATTAGCTTTCCCATCGTTATCCTTGTCATAAGCTGTTTGTCCATCACCATTCATAACGGTGATATATGGGAACAGTGGACCTTTATTAGCGTTTCTATAAGTATCGAAAAAGATACCCAGACCTTTAAAATAATCAGATGAGCCGAAAACAGTACCTTGGGTCAACTGTTTATCTGTTAAGAAGAATCCAAACCCATCACCTTTCAACCCATTGATACGGGCTTTCCCATGAATGTGGAACTTGAAAGTGACCTCGAAACCTTTATCACTGAATGAATTCTTACCAAAGAGCAAACCGGCTTGATCTTTTTTCTCACTGGTTAATCTCACGTATTCATTGTTTTTGATCAAAGTATCTCCAACATAATCCCAATTCTTGGATTTCAAATCAGCTTCAAGATATGGGGTTTTTAACACCTGGTCTTCGAGCAGGACTCTAGAAATCCCTGTGTTTGACTTATCATCACCAGATAGGATACTGTTGATCTCCTCGTTGGTCAAAGGCTCGACCCCACCACCACTAGAGCGAAAGAACAAGAGATAAAGAGCCAGAATTATCACCACAGCACTAATGGCTTGGTATAGTCTTGAGCGCTGGAACGTTCTTAGTAGACTCATTTTTGGCAGCTTAGTATAACCCAGTACGCCACCACACTTATATCACTGATGTACACGAACCACTTGGGGTGAAGCCTCGTACAATCCACTTCAAACGGGTGTATCAGCTATAAAATTTGACGGTTTTCTATTGTCAAGAACACAAATTTGAATTTAAGGCCGATCAACAGAAAAGAAAAAAAGAATTATGTAATCATTAAGAGATCGTACTAATTTTGGTGAAGTTGTTGAGAATTTGATGAATAACTCATTGGAAAGGTGTTGATATCAATGGATAAGAGGGATGGTATACATAATACACAGATGGAACATTCATTAATGCCATCAGTTATAAGCGACTGAACAAAAATCGCAATTTGTCCGATTTCTCATCTTCGGACTGTTGTCAGAAATCCCAATTTTCAGCAATCTGAAAGTCATCACCTGAAGCTTTGTATTGTTTCTTCTTTGAACCACATTGTTCACAAAAGATCAAGAGATTCAAATCAAGTCAAAATGGTCAAAGCTCAATGCCCAAGAGCTATCTTCGTTCGTCATGGGTAAGTTTCAATCGGTCCTTGGAAAATCAGAATTCTGGTACTAATTGTTGACTATTACTATAGACAAACCGCATGGTCTAAATCAGGTCAATACACTTCATACACAGATCTAGACTTGACACCTTTTGGTGTGGAACAGATGAAAAAAACCGGTAAGACTTTGTTCAACACCGGGTTCATCAAACCAGAACATATCACTTATATCTTAACCTCTCCAAGAAAGAGAGCTTTACAAACAATTGATTTGATATTGCAAAATTTAGACGAATCTATTAGAAAAAATATCAAAGTTGTCATTGATGAAGATTTGAGAGAATGGGAATATGGTGATTATGAAGGGTTATTGACCAAAGAGATCGAAGCCAAAAGAGCTGCAAAAGGTCTTGATAAAGAAAGACCATGGTTGATTTGGAGAGATGGTTGTGAAAATGGTGAAACTTCTCAACAAGTTGGTCTAAGATTATCAAGAGTCATTGATAGAATTCAAGGCATTCATAAAAAAGCCATTACTGCAAACGAGCCAAGTGATGTTTTAGTCTTTGCTCATGGTCACACTTTACGCTATTTTGCTGCCTTGTGGTTCAAATTGGGTATCGAAGCACCTATTGATTCATCAACTCCCAAATACGTTCAGTCTTATGATGAAGATTCCATCGAACCAATTGAAGCTCCAACTTATAGATATTTGAATTCCAATCCAAATTTCTTATTAGAAGCCGGTGGTGTTGGTGTTTTGAGTTATGCTCATCATAATATTGAAGAACCAGCTTTAAGTTTAGCTGGTGCTTTTGTTGTACCACCTGAAGAACAAGCTGCTGATTCATAGATTTGTGTTCTTTACAAATAGCTTTAGACGTTACATCGTTAATTTGGTATTAAATATTATGATATATATGTAAGCAACAATTAGTTTTAAGTTGATCTAACTCCAATTTCCATTGGGACTACCCAGCCCCGCCACAATTAAACGTCCGGCATTTTATTCAATTGATTCAATAATTCATTTTGCTCATAAGATAACACTCTTTTACTTCTTCTTTTTTGATTCGTCGAGCCAACAATCCCAGCTGGATTACTATCCATGATACTTCCATATTTGAAAGGTGAGATTGGTGATTTGGATGCATCAAATTCATCCTCAGCGCAACTTGGTTCTTCAGATATCATTATTGGCGATTCACCCTTTGGAGAGCCAAACGAAATATATTCAGTATCATTACCATCTTCCAATTGATTGGAAGGAGTTTGAATCATAGATGGTGAAAGCAACCCAGATCTTTCGGTAGAAATTGAATTTCTCTTCATGGTATGATACAGATTATCCTTGGAATCAAGTTCTTCTAATCGCCAACTTAATGCAAAGACACCTAATAGCACCAGTAGTGTACCCAAGATAATCATGAATGATTGTACTGCAGTCAACACTTTCAATTGATCATAAAACACAAGTCCGTTGATAATGTTTGTAATGTTATAAATGCAAAACACCAATGGGTATAAGATTGAAGTTGATATGTTTTTCAATCCTTTGTTCAAAAAAACAAGTTGAGTGATTGCTAAAACGAAATAACTTATTATAATTACCCAACTCTTAAAATTTTGTAAATTTGTATAATTTCTCTTTGTGATTGAATTTAAAAGAATCTCCACGGTGGATTTTGCCAATAATAATGAATGTGCAGACAGAGTTCCACTGATAACACCATAAAGTAAACCTTTAACAAATCTAAATTTTTCAATAGTGATATCCAAGACTGGTTTTATATATTTTGGTAAATTGTTCAAATGCAAATTTTGAAATTTTTTGGAATGTAATAATTTGATCAAATTTATCCATGCAAGAATTAACATAACAACAAAATTACTTAAAATGATCCAAATGACAAATTGTTTCCTTTTCATCAGTTCTAATAACTCTTTTAGAGAATGATTTGGTTCAGCAATGCTACCAAAAGCAGCAATGAAAAGAGCCCCAAACCCAACTAATACTGTTCCCAAGATTGAAAACAAGGTGAATGCCTCATGTAATATAATTGCAGCACAGATGGTATTGAAAACTAGTCCAATGGCCTGCAAAGGACTCAATATGATCAATGGTAAAGTTGTGATCTGTATGGATGATCCCAATAAATTGGCAATCAAGAACAAAAGGAATCCGATTCTCCATAGGGGTCTTTTATACGGGGGTCTATGACTATCTGATCTGAATTCTTCCATTATATGTGATTTCCTTTGTAATGTCAATCCAATAGACTGAGTTGCTGATGATACAACACCAATGATACAGCCTAGGACAATAGTCCCACTGGCTGGCATACTTTCAATATTGATTGATTTTCGTGAAGTTCTTTGAGCAAATGATTTGAACAGCTATACCAAGCAGAGCGAGTGTGATTTTTGAGCTCAAAAATCAGCCTTTAGGAAAGTGTTCTGATGTCTTGATCTCTGTTCGTTGTTGTTGATTTGTTGCTTCTTGTTTGTATAATGAGGCGTATACAGAGAGCCAAGTACTGCCCTGTGTCAAGTCTGAAAACTGAGAAACGATGGAGGTTTCAACTTCTCCAAGGGCCTAGAACAAACACAAAACCGGTAAAATCTTTGCTTAGGGATTAGCTTTGAATTATTTGGCAAAATCTGAGCAGTAGAATTGAATCTATTCGATTTGATCTTGAATCAACACTCTAAAGCTTCACACGATGAGTTCTCAGAAGAGAAATCGCTCTTGACATAATGAGAGGACTGGAATGGTGTCTGGATGGCAGTGGAAACGGAGTTACGAGGGTGGATGTATCATGTTTCTGTCACGTGACTGGATGGTCGGAAATGTAAATGGAGGTAAATAACTACTATATAGTTGTTCATTTCCCTATTTATATACTGTCTTTATACATGGACTAATATCTCACCTCGTAAGAACCTCCCTGTGATATGTACCTGACCCATTTCACCGTGGAGTAGTTTCCCTTTTCGACAACTTTCAAAAACCGCACAACAATACCAGAACTGCTAAACATCAATAATTCAAAATCAAGTGTTATTGGAGATCTAGAAATATTATTCAAGTTGGATGCATTTAATAAAGATTTCGCAACGGTAATATCTGCGGTGATTGAATGTTCTGTTAATCCGGTAAACTTGTTGAATTTCCAATAAATTGCACCATCTTCAGCAGAAAATTTCGTCTTACCACCAGAACTTCCAAATTCAACATTAATCGTACCTGATGGAGTTGGAATCTTCACAGAGACATCTGATGCAGATAATTTTGAAGGAAACAATGATTTTAAATTGAGTCTAAATTCATAACTAGAATGGCCAGTTTCAGAAATCATTGGTGTGATTTTGAACGGTAAATTTATATTTTCAGAAGCTCTGTATCTCATCAATTCAAATTCTCCATCTGGTGGTATGAAACTGATTAATCTTTCCAAATCAAATTTATCCAATTGAACACATTGATGAAATTTACAATCCTCTAAAATCACACTGCCTGCAGCTGCCTTGGGTATTGCTTTTCTATTCTTCACTTCATATTTTTCCATCAAGTCGCTATTATTATATTCATCTTCGGTTAATGATAAAGAGTCATTTAGTCCGAATTTACACACCGGCATCCCTGATAGATGTGTTTTCATATCAATATGACCATCAACATATGATTTGATTATACGGCCATCTTTAGATATCAAAACATTGATTTTTTCGAAAACATCCAAAAAGATTTCGTTTCTTCTATATTTAATACCTGGTTTCCTCCATGGGATATCTGTTGATAATTCTCTATGGGAAAGGAGTTTAGAACTACTCTTTGCCGAATTCAATCTTGGTCTGATACCCATTGCGGATATTAGTTCTTTTGGTGGTGGAATTATTTGACTTAAATTTGTAAAATCCATTGTTTGTGGGTAACCAAACTCCAGTACTTCGTCTAGTATATCATATATGATGTAAAAATAATCCTTTATAACGTCTTCAGTTAAGTTACCGAAATATTGGGTCAATAGTGCTTCAAGCTTGTATAGGAACTCAAAGATAAACGATGCATCCGTGTTTGATCTGGTGACCGCGACAATCCATAGGTCATTGTGTTTGATGTGTAAGAAAGTTGTTGAGCCCAGTGTAAGCAATGGCGATCTAAGCTGGTGGAGGATGGGTTAGTCATTGGGTTCAAGCTTCTTCATAAATAGTGGAATCAATACTTACGTCCAGGTTGGAGATGACTTGAATTCTAAAAATATCACTGATGTTCCTCTTAACACCTTCCTTGAGCACGCGCGATATCACCACATCACCCTTTTGGTTGAAGATGAAGAGGGCATTAATCATTCTTGCTGACGATCCTTAAAGCTTTCCCACTGTTCTATTTGTTCAAGATAGCGGACAAGAATTGGTTCTTGATGTTTGAATCTAAATTGTGGTATTGTTTTTTTTCGCGGCTTATCCGAGCAAATGTCGACATTGCATTTCACAACGAGAAAAGCTTTGATTTTAACGAGATTGTCGGATTTTTGAGGTCTGAAGTGTATAGAAGGATGTTTTCTGTAATAGTTATTGTATATATGCCACCACAAATTGAAGCAACTCCAGTATATCAAATTATAAAAATTTCAAAGATCGAATACGCCAAAATATTGGTCAAAAAAATTCATATGATTGATCGACGTTATATAAAAATCTGGTCAAAATATAAATTAAAATTGAAGTTTATATAATAAAAGTAATTCTGTAGATATCTATCTAATACCGTACACCTATACCTGACTCTATAGTTATCCGTAAATTTGAACACAGCAGAAATACAATATCGTCATCCGAAGACAACTCGTATTCAATATTTGAAGTTGATCAGATGATAACATCACAACGTCCCCGGAAACTACAATAAACTGGTAATTTGACCAGAAAGACTCTACAGACCTTCTAAACAGCACCTCCAAATATCATGAATCACACTTCAACAAAATAACCAGAGAGCTCGAGATAAGAAACAGATCCCTGGGTTTGAAATCGGGGCCTAGGACCGGTGGTCCAGGCTCCTCGCGAATCCAATCTGGGCCAAAAAAAAATTGTGCGCACGAAAAAGATGAGCTTATAATCTCGAACTTTTTTCTGTCTCTTCAGGTTATACCACTTGAGTCGCTATTGTATTGATATAAAGCTATAGATTAACCATGGTACACGATATTGTTGTCTTCTCAGGAAGCGCACACCCTGAGATTGCTGAAAGAATCTGCCATAATTTGTCACTAGATAGAGGAAAAGTGAAGCTTGGGAAATTTAGTAACGGTGAGACATCTATCAGTATAAATGAATCTGTTCGTGAAAAGGATGTCTACGTTGTTCAAAGTGGATGCGGACACGTCAATGATAGCTTGATGGAGTTGTTGATCATTTTGAGTGCTTGTAAAACAGCTTCCGCTAAAAAAGTCACTGCAGTTATTCCTATGTTCCCTTACTCCAGACAACCAGATATCCCATACACAAAGAAAGGTGCTCCATTAATCTCAAAACCCAAAAATGAGTACACTTTTGAAAGTGTACCAAATACTCCTAGAGCAAATTCAAGAAACTCGAATTTTGACAGTATGGAGACCCCACAAAAAGAGGCTCAACCAAATGAATTGTTACATCATCAACATCAACAATTACCACCTCCAACTTTCAAATTGGAACAACCAACTCCAACTCGTGATAATGATCATCATGATAATAATTCGCAGCATCATCATTTATCAAGGATCCCCAAGATTCCAGAAACAAAGGAAAATAGTACATCTGAATCATTTTCCAAACAACATACAAACTCTGGTTATAAACAATGGGTTGCACAAGCCGGTACACTAGTTGCGGATTTATTAACCACTTCAGGTGCTGATCATATCATTACAATGGATTTGCACGATGCACAATTTCAAGGGTTTTTCGATATACCTGTTGATAATTTGTATTCTAAACCAATTTTACAACATTATATCTCTACCAAAATTCCAAATTATTTAGATGCAGTTATTGTTTCTCCAGATGCCGGTGGTGCTAAAAGAGCCACTGCGATTGCTGACCATTTGACAATGTCATTTGCATTGATTCATAAAGAACGCCGCTCTCACCAAAATAGTCGTCACAACTCTTCAGCAACTAATGGTAGTAGTAATGGTTCAACAGTGGAAAGTCAAATTTCTAATCTTTCATCACAACAAATTTTCCCAACAGAGTTAACAGTGGATAAAAAATTTAAATATGCAACCACAATGCTTGTTGGTGATGTAAAGGATAAAGTTTGTATATTGATTGATGATTTGGTTGATACTTCATATACAATTACCAGAGCTGCCAAACTGTTGAAAGATCAAGGTGCCTTAAAAGTTTATGCATTAATCACACATGCTATTTTCAGTGGAGATGCCATCAAGAGAGTTAAAGCTAGTGCCATTGATAAAATCATCGTCACCAATTCTGTTCCTCAAGATGAACATCAAGAAGAACTTGGTGATGCCTTGGAAGTTTTAGATGTTTCAAAGATTTTTGGTGAAGCCATTAGAAGAATTCATAATGGTGAATCTGTTTCAATGTTATTTGATCATGGTTGGCCATGAAAAATACAATTTTTTTTTATTTTATATATTACATGTCATTAATATAGAGTTTTCGAAATACATTGTATATGTATGTATAATATATAAATAAGGTAGGTTATATCATTAAACAGGTCCCGAAATGCTCATACTATTTTAAATTGACACTTTAATAATGAATCAACTCTCAGACGACTGTGACATTTTATGAATTGAAAGACTATGACCATAAATCAACCACCAACTTGAACAGTTTGACTTGGGACTTCTTTATTTTTAACTTCATCTTGTTGCTGCTTTTTTTGCTCCTGTTTACGTTTTTGTATATCGTTTAATTCATCTTCAGTTACCAAATGATGTTTATGAGTTTGAGGTTTTTCGTTCAATTCTTCAGTTATTGGATTCATTTCACAAACTTCAATAGATTTGAACCAATCATTCGATACGACGTCTTCAATCAGAATTCTTTTCGTTGGGTCTAATTCCAACATTCTGGAGATCAACTCTCTTGAAGCATGAGGTAATAGTCTTAATAATCTATAAGGACCTTTTGATCTTGATTTATGATTTGGATTTGCCGGATCGATATCTGGCACCGTGGTGAATAATTTGAAAGAGTTATCAGATTGCTTTGGTGCCTTCCATGGGAATCTTCTTAAAGTCATACAACAAAACATAATGGCAATTGACCAAACATCAACGGGTCTAGGATCATAATATCTCTCCACAAGTACTTCTGGAGCCAAATAAGGATCCGAACCAACAACACCTTTAGCTTTTACAATTTCTGATTCATAAGGATATTTGAAAACAACAGCTGAACCGAAATCAATCAATTTTATAATACCTTGACTTGATACAACACAATTATCCAATTTCAAATCACGATGTGCCAACCCCATTGAATGTAAATATGCACAACCATTTGTGATTTGCTTAAAACAACAAAAAATTTCATGTTTTGTCATTAATCCACTCATTACAATTGTGAAAAAATCAAAAGGTGCAAATTCCATAACAACAAGGAAACTTAAACCTTCTTTTAACATATCTAAAGTTTGTATAACATTTTCATGGTGTAAAGTTGAACCAATACAAAATTCCGATGTGACTTTTTTATTATAATCAGATTCAGTTTCTCGATCATTTTTAGGTCTGAATTTCTTAACGGCATACAATTTCCCATCACTTCTTTCAACAACACTTACTGAACCTCCAGCACCTTCACCAAGGATTTTCCCCGGGATACCATATTTATCCAATAATTCACCAGCGTTATCTGTACCAAATAATAATTTTGATGATGATGCAGGTGTACTTGGACCCGAGGATGGTGAATTAAATCCCGATTGAGATTGATTAATCTGTTGTATGTAATTCGCAATTGTATGTTTGTTTTCCGGTTGATTTGAGTCATTATGCTTTTCGTTGTTATTGATACCCAAGATCCCATGATGTTGTTGATGATGATGTTGTTGGTGGTGTGGTTTTTTGTCATCTTTTTGTTTTGCTGTTTTTTTGAAAAATCGTTTCAATTTTAGTGGTTGTTTCTTCTTCAATTCTAAGGGCGGATGATGATGATGTTGTTGATAAGAAGTATGTTGATTTACATCGGTATTTGATTGTTGAGGACTTGTCATTAAGAAGGAACCATTGGGACTTCTTGATTGTAATTTTGGAGAAAAAAATGAAGATTTTGAAGATTTAGGAGTTAATTTGGAACCTATTTCCTTTTTATCGTTGCCTCCTCCCATTCCAAATAGTTTCAATTTACTCTTTGCCGAATGTAATAAAGATTTTGAATGTGATTCATTTGAAGCTGAACTTATTATAGAGGATTGAGAAGGAGATAAATGTTTGGGGTTTTGATAGGAATGATTTGAATTTCTTGAATTGACATTCCTTATATTCATATTTTGTAGTTGATCATTCAGTTGACCTGAGCCATCTTGATCTTGTTGTTTATCTCTTCCAGTCATATTGTTCTCGCTTTCCGTTCTTATAGATTAAGCGGGGCTGGATGGACCCAATAGCGATGAATATTATAAACGATGGATTCCTGAAGTGATGTTGATGCACTTTCAATTCACAGACAAGTCTTGGACCATCAAAGTAAAACCACTTTCAGATGTAGACTTCCTTTCTAAAGTCTGGTGTGTTTTCGATTATTTGAATTTCAACCAGTCAGAAAGCAACAGTATAAGATGAATGGCACGAATTTTCTCAACAAGCTTTACCCTGAACTGAGCAGCACCTGATATAACGCTAGTCGAATAAGCAGCAATAACCTGTCAATACCGAGTACCGTTCACTGTCTAATGGGGTTAGGACGTTGTGGTTGGACAATTGACGGGGACGATGGCTTTTATGGTTGTCAGTTGGTGGTGTTTTATTTTGATTTTCTCAAAAACTTTTGTTTTGCCCCTTCTTTTGAGCCGAATTGTTCAGTTGAATGGAAACTGGGAAGAAGAGAGTATAGTGATCCTGGGTATTTAACTATGGCTTATTGCTCCAGTATTTAAACAAGAAACGTCAACTAATTCAACTAGTTTCCATTTCTTTCGATCTTTTGGTCAAATCAAATCATCCGAATTTCAGAAATGGCCCAATATGGCAGTTATCCTCTTTGGGACTACACTAGTATATAAAATCAGTAAATAATCAGTTAAAATATATAGAAAAGATATGTAATTTTAATGTAAGCAATGCTTGAATATGTTATAGTTGATGCTCAGCTCGTCAAGTCATTCAGCAACTTGCTGCTCTCCGACTCATCATCAACCAGATAGCCCTTGACACTTTGGTCTTCTTCATCATCCGAGTCATGGGCACTCTCGATAATTGTCTTTGAGACACCATCAACTTTCACAACACTTTCAATGATCCCACCAGTCTTGTAACTCAACTCTTGTTGTTGGTCTAATTGCACCGAGTGTCCATTTTCCTGATCATGGATGAACTGATTGGTGTATTTCCCCCTTGTGGAATGGGAAAGGTCTGACAGGTCTGTTGATCTTCTTGCGTCTTCTGAATTGGGTATCCGGAATGGTTTGATTGAAGAGGAAGAATGTGATCCATTGAGCTTGGATGCTGGTTTGCGACGTTTATCAGCAGCGCCATAGTTTGGAGAATTTGATTTGGGGTATTTATCATCATCGACAAGGTCATCTTGATAATCGTATCTTAATGGAGTGATTGGTCTTGTTGGTTGTGGTTGTTTTTTAATGGTGACGAATGGTTTGGAAGTTTCCAAAGGATTTGAGGCCAAATTACTTGGAACGATTTGTGCCAAAGTTTCCGGAGCTATTGTAGTATCTTTAATGATATAATTTGGTAAAAGACTTGTTGAAGCAGAAGCAGTTGTATTATCATTATCCAATTCCAACGAGTTTCTATTCGAATTATGATAAATCGAATGTAAATATTGAGTCAAATGTCTTTTAGATAATGGACCCGGTTGAGTTCTTTTGATATTTTTATGAATATCAATGAAAACATCAGATTCATCCACAATCTCTTCACCAATTAATTCTTCAATAACATCTTCCAATGTAAGCACCCCAATAGCACCATCCGAATCACCAGGATTCTCACTAACAACAACCATATGGGATTTCCCCTCTTGGAAATAGTTCAAAATGTTTAAACATGAAGTTTCTGGAGGTGTTTCTGGTAATGTTGCCAAGGGGAAACTTGACACTGGTAAAGAATCTTCCGGGTCATAAGATATAAGGACACGAACCAATAACATACCAATGAAATTTGTTGGTTCATCTGGTAAATGGATTGGGATTCTTGAAAACCCTGAATTGAAAATTTCCTCAACACATTTTTCATTCAAGATTTTATCAGAACTCATTGTATAAACATTTTGTAAAGGAATCATGATTTCTTCAACTTTTTTCTCTTTTAAATCTAAAACTGCACTAATGATAGTAACTTCATCATTGTTTAATCTTTCCACTCCCATGGTTCTATGTAATGTCACCAAAGTTTTCAAACCTGATTTTTTATACATTGTTCCATGATCTTCACCCAAGATTCGATCCAATAAACATGCAATTGGATATGCCACTGGATACATGAAATACATCAACCCAAGAACAAAAGGCGTGAAGAAGGCACCGATTTGTAAACCATATCGAACACAAAGAGATTGAGGAATCACTTCACCAAAGATCACAATGGCCACTGTGGAACTGACAACAGCTGGCCATCCACCACCAAGACAACGATCCAAAACTATGGGCAATGTTTCATTTGTGATCACATTGGATAACAATAGAGTGACAAGAACCCAATGCTTACCTCTATCGATTAGTTTCAACACTTTTTTAGCATTCTTCTGTTCATTAGCATCACCAGAAGTAGATATAACTTTCAAATAAACTTCATCTTGACCCATAAGACCTAAAGTCAACCCGGCAAAGACACCACCAGCAAGGACAAGAGAGATGGAAATGATCATATTTGTCCAGAATTCACTAGGTGTGATTGTGGAGGCTGATGTTGCTTCATCATCTCTTTTGAAACCTTGGAACCCTTGGAGTAAAGCGAGAGGAATTGAAGAGACGAGCTTGGGCAGGATGGACAAAGTAAGGGCTAGTCTTGCCAGAGGGGAGTTGTTAATTGAGTTGTTGATCCTGGGAGGTTTCATCGATATGTGTGTCTAGTTTGTAGTTGTTCTTTAGTAGTTTCGTTGGATTGTTTGTTGTTGTTGCTTTTAGTTTGGGGTTCTGAAATTGTGGGAATCGAGCTGAGACACTACGAGAAATTCGATTTGAGATGTGAGTCAGTTGATGAGCAGTCGATCGTAGATGGGAGCCAGTTGACAAGAGATGAGCTATACTTTGTGTTATTGAAGCACGCTTTATAATGGTTCAGTAGATGTTTGTCGTATTAAATCTTCTGGTGAGTACTATCTGATACTGAAGATTGAAGAGGACTCGTTAATTCTCGATTCGCGATTTTGCTCTGGCTTTTTTTGGTGGCGGAAAAGAGAAATTTTAAATTCAAACGACAGTTCTGTTCACAATCTTCACCAACTGATCACCATCAAGCCAGTAGCGACCCTTAGCCATGTCCAACCCTATCAGAAACAAGATCAACCAGCTCGCCAGTGCCCCAACACCACAGAACACCCCTGCCTCGGTCACAGGCTCCTACTTGAAGAACAACCCGATCGTCCCCTCCACCATCGATGAAGAGGCCGAAATCAAGAAGAACTTGTCCAATAATCCTGCGTTTCTCTCCATGATCCAGGGCAAATTGGGCACCCTGGTTGGTAAGGACTCTGGTTATATCGGTTCGTTGTCCAAACAGGTTAAAGATCGTATTTATTCTTTGAAATCTATCCAAGCCCATCAAATGGAATTGGAAGAGGAGTTCCAAAAGGAGTTGTTAGAATTAGAGAAGAAGTTCTATAAAAAATACGAACCTTTATATAAACAAAGAGCTGAGATCATCAATGGTGACTTGGAACCAAGTTTGAAACAAATCGAGGATGGGAAAAAAATCGAAAGTGAATTGGATGGTGAAGATGACGATGATTTGGAAGAGGAAGATGAAGAAGAGAATGAGGACGAAGGTAAAGAAGCCGACGACATCAAAGGTATTCCTCATTTCTGGTTGACAGCATTGGAAAACTTACATCCAATCTCTGAAACAATAACCGATCGTGATTCTGAAGTGTTGTCTTTCTTGAAAAACATCAGATTGGAATATCTTTCCACTCCAGGTTTCAAATTGATCTTTGAATTCAATCCAAATGAATTCTTTTCCAATACCCAATTGACCAAGACTTATTACTACCAATCAGAACTAGGTTATTCAGGTGATTTTATCTATGATCATGCCGAAGGTGATGAAATCCATTGGACCAATTCCGAATCAAATGTAACAATCATGATTGAAAGAAGAAAACAAAGAAATAAACATACTAAACAAACAAGAACAATTGAGAAATTAACTCCAACTGAATCCTTTTTCAACTTCTTTGATCCTCCAAAAGCTCCCTCTGATGAAACAAACGAGTCTTCAAATGATAAGAATGAAGACGATGAACAAGATGATGAAGATAACGATGAAGATGAAGATGAAGGAGATGAAGACTTGGAGGAGAGATTGGCTCTAGACTACCAATTGGGTGAGGAGATCAAGGACAAGTTGATTCCAAGAGCCGTGGATTGGTTCACCGGTTCAGCTGTTGATTACGGGCTGGATGAAGAAGATGAGATGGGTGAATTTGATGAAGAAGACGACGAAGAGAGCGAGGATGACGAGGATGACGACGACGACGATAGCGAGGGAGAAGACCAAGAAGCCGGTGGCAAGACCAAGCAACAGCCTCCTGAGTGCAAACAGTCGTGAGTCTGTGTGTTGTTTCTAGTTTGATTTCATAATATTTCTGTCATTTTTGTGCTGTAGTAGTGGCTTGACCCATTGGCCCAGAACCCGATAAACGTGAAAAGCAGAACAAGGGAGATTAAGGAAATATATATAAAAATAGATATAAAGGCAACAATAGAACCAACAGCGTTAACTATCACAAGAGTTGAAACCTCTCATTGAAGTAATCAACAATAGACTGCGTATCTTATCCAATAGATAAAGCTACTGCTCTTGTTATCGTTATCATTCGAAAGGGCTGTTCGTATAGTACTGGAATAGAAGGTGCACAGGAAAAAGGGATAAAATGTCTGAAGCTATAAACAAACTCAACAATCATAACAATGATTATATCCAGGTTTTGACAAACAAATCCAAATCTTTAACCCATTTAAAATCATATCCTATTCTTGCTGAACTTAACCAATTGGTTTTATCAGTTTATGTTGTTAGTTTCTTTGCCACTTTGATTAGTAAATTGGCCTTGGATTTGAAGAAAAATGTCCTTGATGAGTACTTGCCATTCATCAGTTCATGGATTCGCTACCTAGATGAATTCAATGACATTTATATCTTGGGAAATGTTGATCATTACATCCCATGGAGCAAGACGTTACACCTTGCTGATTTATATCCTTGGAACATTGTGATTAATGGCTATAACTATCTTGTTAAACAATGGGGTCAATTACAGGCAAGATTAAAACCAATTGTGGTGGATAATACAAACCCTTTGTTGAAACCTGTTAATGAAAATTATGAATCCTTGATTAACACTTATTTACCAACAAGTTCCAATGATGTCGAAGTCCCCCACTCTGTGGATGATCTTAAAAGGGATTCAGAATTGACAAAATCTTACAACTTGTTAATTGATACTTTTAATCGTTCATCTTTGTTAATCTCTCATAAAGTTGAAGATGTCAAACAGTACCCGGGAAAAATCACAAATATTTATAACAAGGAGTTGAATGAAAATGATCAATCCGTTCCAAAAGCTTTGGCTAACACTTCGTTGGAATTGTCAAACAAGACATTGGGCAACTTGGGTTGGAAATCAAATAACACTACAACTACTACTCCGGCCACTGCTACTGGTGTTAGTAATGGCACTGATAAACCAAATGGAATTTCAGTGGGTGCCTAATTTGATTACCAACTGGATTAATTTGACTCTTTTTATTTATCTTTTTAATTCTCTTTATACATCTGGCTATGTTATCCTTTTGCTTACCAATTTACTATTATCTATTTTATTATCTATTATCTATTATACCACTCTTACTTTTACAGAATTTATTATATACGGAAATACCCGTACTTTTTATACTTTTACACTTTTTAACAATTATGCTATCTTGGAATCTAATAAATGATATTACTATACTATAACGTTTAATAACAATAATCAAATCTTTACGGGTTTAATTCTGATTTCAATGTCGACCTTTGTTCCTGACTTGATTGTTCTATTTGTGGTGTTTGGATGAATCAGCCATGAATCAAAATAAGTGGTAAATATCCATGACAAGACCAATAAACACAGGACTAAAGAACAACCCATTACTTCTGTACATCATGACATCTACTCCCAAGAGATCAACAGAAGCTGAAGACGTGTTAGAGTTCTTAGCATCTCTTCCAGAAACCGATCAAACAAAACTGAAAGATTTACAAGATAAACAAAATTCAAGTGCTGGTGATGATAACGATATTTTGAACTTTTTGGATGAATTGGAAGCTAATGATAAGAAACCGAAGAATAAGGCTAAAGTAGCCGCTGCCATGGCACCTGCTACAGAGCAACCAAAGAAAGAGCCACAAGAAAAGCCAAAAGAGGAGTCAAAAGAAGAGCCAAAGGAGGAGCCAAAGGAAGAGAATAAAGTAGATGGAACAAACAAGGAAACAGTGGAGAAAGTAGACGAAGGTGAAGAACAAGACTTACCAGAAATCAACGATCCAATCACATCAATTTCCAATTGGTGGTCTTCAAGTGGATCTGCCACTGTCAATTCTTTTTGGAACAATGCCACTCAACAGGCAAATACTTTGGCACAAAAGGCTACAGAAGAAGCTACAAAATTCGCCAAAGAAAATAACTTCAATGAATCAATAAAGAATTTACAGTTAGATGAAGAAACCAAGAAAAAATTCATCAATGGTGATGAAATCAATTTACCGGATCCTTCAAGAGCTTTTGGCTTTTTGACACAAAATTTAACAAATGTATTAAATTCCATTGTACAAACCGATGAGATTCTTACAATTCAATTGATTCATGATTTGGAAAATTTCAATAATCTAGATTCTGCACTATTGCAAAATTTCAAAAAAGTTATCAAACAAGTTCAAGGTGGTATCAAAATTGAGTTGAATAAAGGTAGTACTTTAAGAAATCATAATAAAAGAAAATTGAATTTATTCAATGGGAAATTAATTGACGGTGAGAAATTAATTTGGGCAAATTTGAACGATTCGATAAACATTTTCACAAAAGAACAAAAGGAAAAGCTTGAACCAGCAAAAACTGATGCAAATGTTAGAAGTTCAAATCTTTTCATTTCAATATTACCAATTCATATAACAAAAGAAACCAAAGATCAAGGTAAATCCGATGAAGAATTAGTACCAATTGATAATCAATCAAAGGGCTCATTTTCATTCACGTTCCTCTTGAAAGATATCACTCATGATATAACCATCCTTACAAGATCACAAGCATTCCCAATAAAATGGGCTCATTGGCTTGATGGATCGGTAAATACAGATGGCGAAGATGCGGAAGATGTCGATAAAAATGATGACGAAGATGTCGATCCTGCCGAATGGGTTAAAGATTGGATTTATGATGGGTTATCTCTAAGTTTTGGTATTTTGGCACAAACTTATGTTGTCAAGAGAATGGGATATGATTAGGGTTATTACAAGGGTTTATAAAATATGAATTGAATAAATATAAGCTAAATATATATAAATTGTAAGAGGTTTTGAATTGCTATGAACTTAATCACCATTTGAATGATTCTTAGCGGCATAATGATTCAAAATCCTATCCAATGACGATTCATTATTCGCAATCAATTGATTATCCCAATCAATGATCAATGGCGGTTTGAACCAATCTTGATTCAGCAATTCCTCTTGTTTTAAACTCCCCAATTCCGTCACCTCTTCCTGTGTAGGGATCTTTATATCACCAATGTTTAAATTCCCACTACTTCCATTTTGCTTAGTTTCACCACTTGGCTCAGTAGTATCCAACGCAACAGGTTTTAAAAATTTCGGGAATACTTGACTAAATGTTGATTTAGAACTTGGATGTGAATGAACAAAAGATCTGATTAATCTCAATTGATCAAACGTTGGGAATCCAGTTTTTACTTCTTCAATTGTATATTTGGCTTTTGGGGTTTTGGACTCATCGTCCGATTTCCCATGGAATATCCGATCCACAAATCCTTGCTTTGCACTTGATTTAGGCTCAGCATAGTATGGTTTGGCTGATTTTTGTAGTTTGGTCAAGAGGGATTTGGACAGAGTGGACTGGGTATTGTGGAAGATCGTGATGATCCCAGGATTGTTTTGTAAAGTGCTGAACATGGACATCTTGCAGGGCGGTTCGTGTTGATGGTATGTGTTGTCTATAGATCTATGAATTTGAGCCAAGTGAAGTGTTGTTTAGTGTTGTTGAGTCTAGTTGATGTTGATGTTGTTGATGGCGATGTTGATGATTTCTCCAATATTTTCTGCAATTGCTAATCTGTCAATTTTCTGATACTGCAATCTTAACGGCTTAACAGGGCACAAAATCTCAATTATCAACAACCACGAAAAGAGAGTTACATAGTATTCTACGCTGTAATTCAAATAAAATATTACTAGTCTACTGCCCCTTCTGCTCATTTGATCATATTTCTTTATTCCTTTATTCTGTTTAGCAGCTCGCCTTATAAACATTTTACAGCTTCGTAACCTGTTCAGCAAATTGCTTACCTTGAATACTTGCAAGCTCCAACTCCAACTTGGATGGCTGTCTTGAGCCATCGCCTCCTGCAAAAGTACCAGCACCCCACGCAGAACCACCACGCACCTCGTCCAAGTTGGACAATATAGATGATGTGTTCTTAGGACCCAATGGAACATAAATGATACCATGGTGGGCCAAAGTGGATAGACAACTCAACACTGTAGCTTCTTGACCACCTCCTTGACTGCCCGTAGAGACAAATACACCAGCTGCTTTGCCATGTAATTGACCCTTAGCCCAAAGAGCACCTGTTCCATCCCAGAAAGATTTCCATTGTGATGGCATATTACCATATCTTGTTGGAACACCAAATAAAAAGGCATCGTATTTTGTTAAAGTATCATTGGTGGCAATTGGATAATCAGGCTTTGGTGGAGCATTCAACAATTTTAAAATGTTTTCTGGTAATGTTTCTGGAACTTGATAGATATCAGCTTTGCTTCCAGCTGATTCAATTCCTGCTTTTGCTGATTCTGCCAGTTTAGCAATGTGTCCGTATAGTGAGTAGGTGATGATACCAATGTTTTTAGTCATGATGATAGCTGCTCTTAAATGTTTCTGGTGATAGTTGTAGTTACAAGGTGCTCCTCAGACTTAAATATCTGAAATCGGCCCATCCCTGTATATCACCTTTTGGTTATTGCTCGGAAATGAGATTTGTCCGGGAATTATTAATGCTTACTACTTTCCCACTACTTGTTACTAAAGCTGAAGCATAGAGTCTTAATAACTATGTACGTCATACTAAACTTCATATCCAAATACATCAGGCCTTCTTTGCGACCACAATGGCATATTTTTACGTACCGTTTCCAATAAATCCAAGTCAATATCAGCAATTGCCAATGATGGTTTACCAACTTCTATATCACTAACCTCGCTGACAATTGTTCCCCACGGATCAATGATAATACTATGTCCATAACTTATCCTTGTTGGAACAGGTTCCTTCCCATTAGCAATATCCTCATCTGTCAAAGTCTTATGTGGACCAGATTGCGCAGCCATAACAACATAACTTTGGGTATCAATGGCTCTAGCACGACCTAGTAAATGCCAATGTGCAGCACCTGTTCTCACGGTGAATGCACTGGGGAAAGTTAGAATCTCGGCACCTAAAGAGCGTTGTCTTAATGCTAATTCTGGGAACCTAATATCATAACAGATCCCTAAGGCAACCTTACCTGCAATCGTATCAAAAGGTTTATGAACTTCTTGACCTGGCTCAACACTGGAACTTTCACGTAAGATTGGTCCATTGGCAACATCAACATCGAAAAGGTGGATTTTTTGATACCTTTGAGTAATTTCACCCTTTTCATTGAACCAAATCGATGTATTACGGGTTCTGTCAGATGTTAAACTTGGTTCGTGTATACCAACATTAACATTGATCGATTTCCCCTGAGAATGTAGTTCTTTTAGTTTAGCTTGAATTTGTAAAACAAATGGAGATTCTTCAACGGGCTTTACAATATTTTTGGAATGATGTGCATTCTTAGCAAGATAATCAGAGGCTTCAGGTAAAAATAAAATCTTGATACCTAATTCCACGGCTCTGGTTATTAAACCGACAACAGTGTGGCCATTTTCCACAAGCGAAGAAGATGAACTTAATTGGCCAGCAGCAACAAGAACCATTTTTAGCAAGCAATTATTGAATAGTGTGGATAAAACCGATCACAAATTGATAGAGATTTGTGTCAAAAGAGTCAATCAAAACAAGTTCATCGTTAATATCAAAGATAATTCAAAAGACTCCAAATGGTTTACTGCTTATCGGGTCATTTACCGTTTTGGGATGTTCCGGAGTCTCGGAAATCGTCTTTTGTGGGACTCTTTCTTATGATAATAACTAGAGAGCTTTGTTAAAACACTCCTTCATTTTGAACACGTCAATGGGAAGGAATATTTGATAGAAATGTATGTCTGGATCCTTTTTAATGGCTGTGATATAGTTGGTAGGCTGTTGATTTGAATAAGTGAAATTTTTACGCGAGATCGGCTGCATACTTTTCTAGCTATTTTAACTTCAATTTACAACCTCATTGCATCCTTTGGCCAACACGGCCAGTCAATAGATTGCTGAAGGACAAAATTTGATCTTCCATGGCGAATCTCAATCAAAGTGGCCAGCGAGGTCTTGTCGTTTTATGTGTTAAGCTAGCGATAATTCATAGTTGATACATTCAGGGCATATCGGCCAATATTTATTGAGATCAGACTGACCGGAAAGCGCTCATTTGCTGATTATCGCTAATGGCCATTGATGGTTGTAATCTTTTGTATCACAGTCAAGGGATCTACCGCCAAATGGTGATTTTTTTGGTGGTTTGAATGTCCAGCTCGTCCAAGTGCGTTGAAGATTAACACCAATAAATCTTGTTGACTTTCAAGGTTCCTGCTCAGATGAGTCAACAGATTGTAAAAGATCTTTAGCTAAAGCGCCTGACTGTTTCGTTGCCACTATATTTTGCCCATGACACAAGTAGCAATATGTAACTAGTTGTAGTATCTTCAAGCAGTCTGAAATCCAAAATTAATTCGTGCGGCTGTTTTGTTAATCATCGGGGTCGAAGATCGGACTGTTATCAAACGAATCGAAATTTGATCCAGTTTTCAAGACAAATCCAAACGTCCACCAAAAACCCACATCCAACCCATCTTCACCAGCATTCATTCATTTTAAATCATGGCAGGCACAGGATCAGGTCCACTACTAAGGCAACCATTGGGGAAGGTCACCGATCCAAAAGTTGTGACTTTGAAAGATGGCACAGTAGCCACCGTCTATCCAGTTTACTCACCACAGGAATTACCAAAATCCTTGGTCGATTATTTGCATAAACTGTTCAACGAGGAGATAGAAAGAGGCCAAACTTATCCATATTTCCACCAGCAGTCTGAACAAGAGTTTAGAGAATCTTGGTTTGTGGCTTTTGTTGCAGTTATTGTTAAAGGTGACGTTCAAGACTTGAATGCAGCAGATAGGGAACACGATTGGGACACAGAATGCTTGGGTACATACTATATCAAGCCAAACTACGTGGGCCGCTGCTCTCATGTTTGCAACGCTGGGTTTATTGTCAGTCCAAATTCTAGAGGTAAAAGCGTCGGTACGACTCTAGGGCAAACCTATCTGGAATGGGCCCCAGTGCTTGGGTACACCTACTCCGTGTTCAACTTGGTTTTTGTGACCAACAAAGCCAGTGTACGCATCTGGGACGGGCTGGGCTTCGATCGCATAGGGCTTATTCCTGGTGTTGGCGAGCTAAAGGGCTATTCAAAGCCAGTGGATGCCATAATGTTTGGTAAGAAGTTGGGCTTATAATACAAGAACAAATGCACATTAATTTCCCGATCGGGAAGTCTACCCGTATTGAGTGTTGATGATTTTCTCAAAAAAATCTGTGGAAAATCATGTTGTAATTTACTCTGAGCGTGTAGAAATTCTGGGACCAGAGACTGTTTTATCGTACTAAACGCGCGTGGTTGTGAAACGTAAACAGAGTCGGTGTGATTTGTTGTTGACCTGAAAAAATTTGCCTCCTGGACACCGTACAAAAGGGCACAAGAGAACGGGTTGGAACTAGCAAGAAATTTATTACTGTGAGTTCAAGTGTTGTTTTGGTGGTTACGCGGCGTGAAGATTTAATTTTTTTAGTCCGTTTAGCGAGCTGTCTATTTGGGCTTTGAAAGTGTTCATAATTTTGGCTTCTGGATTAAGTTCCAAGCCATTGTATTCCTTGTATTAGTGCTATCCTTGTGGTGCAACTCCTTTCTCCCTGTGAAAAATCAATTATCCGCTGTGCTAAGCCATATAATACTTTGTTTACACTTGAAGATTGTCTAATATTTGATCAAATTCATATCGGACTTTCCCTTGACAGATCTCAATTTGATTACTATACGTTAAATTTACTATTACCATCAGCTATTGTTCAGAAATGGGTGAGTACAGACCTGATCAACATTTCCCGGTCTTACTACCACCTTATACGGTGTTGCTTAAAGATGGTGAAACTACTGCCACCATTTACCCAATCACTTCTAGTACTCAATTGCCTCAAGGTCTTCTAGCCTTCTTGGCTGATGAGTTCAACATGGAAATTGAAAAGGGTGATACGTTCCCGTTCTTTGAAGTGCTGGACCTTGAGGATTTCAAAAACTATTGGTTTGGCGCGTTCGCTGCTGTGATGGTACTTGGTGATGAACCTCAATTGGATCGTCAAAGACAATGGGAAAAGGAATGCTTGGGGACTTTTTTCATTAAGGCCAATTTTCCAGGTCGTTCTTCTCATATTTGTACCGGTGGGTTCTTGGTCAATGCAGGTATTAGAGGTAAAGGTATTGGGAAAACTCTTACAGAATGCTTTTTAGATTGGGCTCCTAAAATTGGTTTCACCTCAGCTATTTTCAATTTGATCTTCGAGACAAATGTTCAGACAAGAAGAATTTTTGAATCCTTGAATTTCAAAAGAGTTGGGAAAATCAAAGCGGCTGGTATCTTGAAAGAACATGATGTTGCTGTTGATGCCATCATCTATGGTAAAGAATTGGTCCACCCAACTGAAAATACACAAGGAACTTATAGATTTGATAAAATCAAATACTATTTGGAGACTGGCAGATATCCTCCTTTGATTGATAGACAAGAAAAATCAAGATTAAGATCAAATGCCTCTCATTATAAATTGGTGAATGGGAAATTGACCTTAAATGGAAAAGAAGTCATTTCAGATCCTATGAGACAACTACAGATTTGTACTCAGTATCATGATGTGGCTCATGGTGGGATCAATAAAACTACCTCGGCTATTGCTGATCGTTATCATTGGACGAGAATCAAAGATACAGTTGCCCAAGCAATAAGGAATTGTGACGAATGTAGAGATCCATTAAAATCATTAGCTGCAAAGAAAAGAAGGGAGAATATCAATGTTGCCAATAACAAGAGACGTCAAAATAAGCAGCAATTACAACAGCAACAACAAACTCAACAATTACGCCTCGGTGGTGATAATCATTCTGAAGGTCTCAGTGACTCTTCTCATCATGATGGTCATGACCAAAGCCGTCATCATCAACACCATCAACAGCAACATCATCATGACCAACATCCTCATCAACAACACAACAACATTGATCACACCCATGACATTGAAGCGATTGTTGCAGCCTCGTCACATCTTCATCGTACAGATCCGAGCCTATTGCAAGCTGACTTGACAAACCTTGATGATCCATCTGGTATCTTTGCCGCAGTGGAAGCTGCTCAAAGGTCAAGAAATGTCAATGTCATGCAACACGATGATGGCCAGCA
Organism: Hansenula sydowiorum; assembly: GCA_030574735.1. Classification (NCBI taxonomy): domain Eukaryota; kingdom Fungi; phylum Ascomycota; class Saccharomycetes; order Phaffomycetales; family Wickerhamomycetaceae; genus Hansenula; species Hansenula sydowiorum. Next base: position 39,364 of record JAJMFN010000357.1, read on the forward strand.
TCATCATCATCTTGTTCAGCAACATCATCAACAGCAACAACATCATCAACACCATCAAAATAACGACAATCAACCCGATGCAAAGGACTACAGTGCTAAGAATTATCAATACCAACAACACCAACACCAGCAGCAAAATCGCCAACAACAATTGAAATATGAGGCCGTTAGACAGCAGTTTGAAAATGGCATGGGTGATTATGGTACTGGTACTTCGAATGGTAACAACAGTGGTAATCCAGATGATATCCCTGTTGATCCTGAGGTGTCTGCATTTGATGATCATGCACAGAGTGGTGAAGAAATTGAAATTGCAAGAGCTTTGATACAAGCAAATGAAGACGTTGATGAACCAAACAATGGTCAAGATTCAGATGAAAATGATCTTTTCAATTGAATTATCGTGACTCTTTTGGATATTTGTGCTTTTTCTTCTTTGTTCAACTTGTTTGATTTGTTGACCTCAATATTCAAGCTGGGATTGAAAGTCACCCATCTTTTTAACTTCTACACTTGTATGAATCGTTCCGTTGGAATCGCGTTACTCGTTGGAGAAATTATACTCTGTATTATATATTGTGCTTTTTTTAGTTTAAGGGGAGTTTATGGAATTTGTAAAATATGTTAGCATACATTTATATACGTCAATTTTATATTGCACGCACCAGTGAACAGTTTGAGCTGTAGCTACGTCATGTTATTCTTACTGATTATGCGAGTGTGATCAATCATATATTTGTTTCTCAAAACTGATTGATGATTACATCAAAAACCTTACATATTATTCTAATACCTCTAATCTCGTTGGCCAACGTTGAGAATTCATATGTATAGAAAATCAACTATACACCTTAACTAACCAAACCTATTACATATCTAAATCTATATATGAATACCACCCCAAAATTAAAGCCTAAAAAACAAAACATACTATACACTGAAAACCATGAAACGAACACAACCAAAACGTAAAGCACTATGAAAACAAACCAAACGTAGTTACGTACAAAGCGTATGCATGTAACTATAAGTGCTTTAGGTAAAGGGCGTTGTCGTCCTACTGAAATATTTTCTATAAACATGATAAAATGATACAGTCTAAACAATATATAATAATGAAACCAAAATGGAAATGCAAAGAAATTTGTTCTCTTTTTAATGATGAAATTTTCTTGATGACACGTTTCACTCTCTCTATAATAAAGGTCTCCAATTAGGACAAACGGTCTCCAGTCGTTTGTCAAGATATAAAAAAGAGCATAGCAAAGCAGCATCAAAAATATAACCAACAAGAAGGGATCAAATTCTTTCAATTAAATCAAACTTTTTTTTTTATAAATCAACACCAATAACCATGGCTAATAAGGCCATACGAACGTACAATCCATATCTCATTTGTCTGAAGTAAGCAGCACGTTGATCAAAATCAACCTCTTCACGAATTTCATTGACACGAGGTAATGGGTGCATAACAGCCATATGTTGTTTAGCGTAAGACAAAATCTTGTTATCAACAATGTAGGAATCTTTTAATCTTTCGTATTGTGCTTTTTCTTTGAATCTTTCTTCTTGAACTCTGGTACAGTATAAGATGTCGGAATGGCCAATAATTTCCTTGGTCAATTCTTCTGATTCATTGGCCAACATACCATATTGAATCAATTCTTGACGGATTGATTCTGGCAATCTTAATTCTTTTGGTGAGACCAAGTTGACACGAACTTGGTAATGGCGCAGCAACTTACATAATGAATGAACTGGACGACCGTATTTCAAATCACCCATGAATGTGACAGTAATACCGTTGACAGTACCTAATTCTTCACGAATGGTGAACAAATCTAAGAAGGCTTGAGTTGGGTGTTCACGAGAACCATTACCAGCGTTCAAGATTGGTACTGGAGAAAACTTAGCAGCAATAGCAGCACTTTCTTCTTCTGGGTGACGTAGAACAATAGCATCAGAGTAACTAGCCAAAGTACGAATGGTATCTTGTAAAGTTTCACCTTTCTTAACCGAAGAAGTACCAACTGATAATGGAATGGTACGACCACCTAGACGTTGCATGGCAGCATCAAATGAAGCAGAGGTACGAGTGGATGGTTCATAAAACATAGTTGTTAATAAACGACCCTTCAACAAGTCCAAGACACCGTTTCTTTCAACAGACAATCTCATTTCTTGAGCAACTGAAAACAAGGCATGGAAATCTGAACGTTTGAAGTCGTTGACAGACAAGACCGAACGACGCAAAAATGGGTTGTTACCACGAATATGGGTAGCAATAGCACCTGGTGGTGATAATTCCCTTGGTGGACGTGTTGAAACCAATTCGGACCCTTTAATTTCATCACTGATAGCCTCCTCCACTAATGGTGATGGGCGTGATTGAGTATCAGCGCTGAATGAAAATCTAGCTCTTCTCACTTGTGGGCTTTGAGCTAAAGCGACATCATTGTTGAATAAAGGAGTTTGAACAACAGACATTCTCTTTCTGTATGAAGAGTTATCGACACCCAAAGCTTGGTTGATGACCAATTCACCTTCCAAACAAACAGTCTGACCATGTAAATGAACACGTTCAACACCACCCTTTAATTTACCTTCAAATGGTGACCAAATGTCAGCAGAGCGTAAAGTTGAAGCTAATCTATCCAAGTCTAATTCAACAACTGAATCTTGTTCCGGGAAATTGAAGATTTCAACCGGATTTGTGTGTAAACGTTCAACAATGTCGGCAATGGTTAAACGGCCATCGGTGACAGCCGAGAATAATAATGGAAGAGCATCAGTGATACCTAAACCTGCAGTAACAGGTTTACCCAAAAATTTGGCCAAAACAGATGGTAAAGTGCCAACAGAGAAGGCATCAACATCCTTCAAGCCAGCCCATAGAGCTGCTTGGTCTTCCTTGGTTGGTAAGAACTCAGCTTCTGGGTAGTCTTCTTGTGAAACAAACAATGAATAGATGTTAACATCAGCAGTAACATGTTTAGATTTTTCTTTAACCAACTTGATGATTTCCAAGTCAGACTTGGATTGAACACCAGTAACATGAATCTTACGGTTATTCAATGAGGCCAATAATAACAATGAAGCTAAGTTGGTTGATTTAGCATCAGTAATAATTGGCTTGTTTTCTTGCCATGAAGCGAAGTGTGCAGAAATATCTGAAACATTGACGGTGGCAAAGTCGTTGAATGGCATAAATAAGGATCCAACACTGTTAGCAATTTGAGAAACTTCAGATTCATTGCCTTTAGCGGCAGCCACAGATAATGTGTAATCCGTGTAACCTGAATCAGCTAATGAGGTAGCAATCTGAGTCAAAGATTGAACGTCTGAGATTGATTCACCACCGACAGTAACAGGTAAAATGTTGTTGTAAGTGAAACCTGAGACCAAGGAAGCACTAGTAGCTTGTTCGAAGTCTTTGGAAGATTCGAATGATGGAACAAATGATGAAACATTAACTAGACCTGGAATTGAAACAGTTCTGTGTGAAGTTTGAGCATCAATATTTGAAACCTCTAGAGATAAGTTACGTGATAAAGCTTCAATCAACAATTTAGCATTCTTCACATTTGTAACCAATGGGATGGAATAATCGACAGCCATACGACGTGTTTGGTAACCCTTTGAAACATAGTTAGCTGGACGACGGAATCTGTTTGAGGATGGCAGGTTGATGTATAAATCAATCAAGTTGTTAGCTAAATGTTGGGTCAATGAGAATTCAGATCTTTGATCATCAGTGTCACTCAAGATTTCCAAGTATTGAACTGGAATACCGTGTTCTTGAATAAAATCAGCAGTACCAGCGGTGGCAAATAGATTGTAGCCTAATTCAGATAATTTTTTGACAGATGGTAATAATTCAACCTTCTCTTTGTATGAGCCAATAGACAACAAAATGTTTTTCTTTGGTAAGTGGAAACCTGTGGAAATTAATGATTTCAAGTAAGCTTCATATTTGTTGCGACCAAAAGTGGCAACTTCACCAGTGGAGGCCATTTCAACACCAAGAATTGGATCAGCACCAGCTAAACGTGGGAAAGAGAATTGAGGAACTTTAACACCACAGTAATCTTCTGGTAGTTTTTCTAATGGATATGGATCAACTGGGAAACCCATAATAGCTTTAGTAGCCATTTCAATTAAGTTGGTACCAACAACCTTTGAGATGAATGGGAATGAACGAGAAGCACGAACGTTACATTCGATGACCTTGATATCATTGTTCTTAGCAATGAACTGAATGTTATAAGGACCGGTGATGTTCAAAGCTTGACCAATCTTAGCGGTGGCAACAACAATACGTCTCACTGTTTCTTTATCCAAATCTTGTGGAGGAACAATCAAAGTGGCATCACCTGAATGAACACCAGCATTTTCAACGTGCTCAGAAACAACATGCATGATCAAATTACCATCTTTGGCAACAGCATCCATTTCAATTTCTTTAGCGTTTTCAATATATTTGGTCAAAACAACTGGATAATCACGAGAAACTTCAACAGCTTGATTCAAGTATGAAGCCAAATCGTCCTTGGTATAAACAGTATTCATAGCAGCACCTGACAAAACATAAGAAGGACGAACTAAAACTGGATAACCAACGTTGTCAGCAAACTCTTCAGCTTCTTCGATAGAAGTCAATTCTTTCCAAGCTGGTTGATCAACACCAATACGATCCAACATACGAGAGAATTTGTAACGATTCTCAGCTGAATCAATCATTTCTGGTGAGGTACCCAAAATCTTAACATTGTTTCTGTGCAATGGCAAAGCAATATTGTTTGAGGTTTGACCACCCATAGAAATAACAACACCTGATGACTGTTCAAGTTCATAGATATCCAAAATACGTTCTAAGTTGATAGTTTCAAAGTACAATCTATCAGCTTCATCGTAATCAGTTGAAACGGTTTCTGGATTGTAGTTAACCATGATGGTCTTGGTGTTGTTAGCACGTAAAGTTCTAACAGCAGTGACAGCACACCAATCAAATTCCACAGAGGAACCGATACGGTAAACACCTGAACCAAGAACCATAACACCATGATCATCAAATTTGACATCATGAGAATCAGCATTGTAAGTGATATACAAATAGTTGGTATAAGCTGGGAACTCCGCTGCAACAGTATCAATTTGTTTGACGAATGGAATAATACCAAATTCTTTTCTGACACGTCTAACGGCTAATTCATTTGAACCAACAAATTTAGCAATTTGTCTATCTTCAAAACCTAATTGTTTAGCTTCACGAATAACTAAAGCAGTCAAGTTTTCAACCGAACCAAAAGATGCAATGTATTTAGAGAACTTGATCAAACCTTCCAATTTGTTCAAGAACCACTTGTCAATGTTAGTTAATCTCCAGACCTTATCAACGGAGTAACCAGAGTTTAATGCATTGGCAATGGCAAACAAACGTTGATCTGATGGGGTTTGTAATTCAGAATCGATATCAATAGACATCAAAGCTTCAGTTTCATTGAAACCCAAATTGTGGTAATCAACAGAACGAATAGCTTTTTGAATAGCTTCTTCAAAAGTTCTACCAATACTCATGACTTCACCAACGGATTTCATTGATGATGACAACAAAGTTGAAACTCTGGTGAATTTTTTCAAATCCCATCTTGGAATCTTAACAACAACGTAATCCAATGATGGTTCGAAACAGGCACATGTGACTTTAGTGACAGAGTTCTTAACTTCGTTTAATGGAATGTTCAACCCCAATTTAGCGGCGATGAAAGCTAATGGATAACCAGTGGCTTTTGAAGCCAAAGCTGATGAACGAGACAAACGAGCATTAACTTCAATGATACAGTATTCTTTTGAGACTGGGTTCAAAGCATATTGAATGTTACATTCACCAACGACACCCAAATGTCTAATGACATTAACTGCAGTGGTTCTCAACATGTTGTAATCTTCATCAGATAATGTTTGAGATGGCGCAACAACGATGGAATCACCAGTATGAATACCTAATGGATCAAAGTTTTCCATGTTACAAACAGTGATACAGTTGTCGTAAGCATCACGGACAACTTCGTATTCGATTTCTTTCCAGCCTTTCATGGATCTTTCAACCAACACTTGTGGTGAAGCAGCAAAAGCCTTGTTACACAAATCAATCAATTCTTCTTCATTGTTGGCAAAACCTGAACCTAACCCACCAAGAGCATAAGCAGCACGAACAATGACTGGGAAACCAATGTCTCTAACAGCGGTCAAAGCTTCATCAACAGTGGAGGCTGAAGCAGATTTAGCACATTTTTCATTGATTTCATCCATAGCTCTGGCGAATAATTCACGATCTTCAGTGGTGATAACGGTATCGATTGGAGTACCCAAAACCTTAACACCCAAGCTTTCAAATTCATCTTTCAATTGAATACCAACACTCAAGGCAGTTTGACCACCGAAAGTGGCATAGATGGCATCAGGTCTTTCATGTTTGATAACTTTACGAACGAAATCAGCAGTAACAGGCAGAAAATAAACTTTATCAGCTAAACCTTTTGAGGTTTGAATGGTAGCAATGTTTGGATTAATCAAAATGGTATAAATACCTTCTTCTTTCAAAGCTTTGATAGCTTGGGAACCCGAGTAATCGAATTCACCAGCTTGACCAATGGATAAACCACCAGAACCCAAGACCAAAACTTTCTTTGGGTGCAATCTTGGATGTTTAGCCAAATTGTCTTCGATTTTGCCACCTGGGAATTCGACTGGTTTCAAAGTCTTTGTAGTCTTGTGGTCCAAGACGGATTGAATGAAAGTGTCAAATAAGAATTCGGTATCTCTTGGACCTGGAGTTGATTCAGGATGGAATTGAACAGAAAAATATGGTAATTCTGAATGATAGATACCTTCGTTTGAGCCATCATTGGCGTTAACGAACAATTCTTTCCAGCCACTAGTTAAAGTGGTGGTATCAACAGCATAACCATGATTTTGAGAAGTGATGTAACAACGACCAGAAATGGTGGAAGTACATGGAATGTTATGACCTCTGTTACCAAATTTCATTTTGATGGTTGAAGCACCAGAAGCTCTAGCTAACAATTGATGACCAAGACAAATACCGAAAACTGGAGTTGTTTTCGATTCCAAGACTTTAGCCAATTGTTGGACAGTTGAATCCATAACTGAAGGGTCACCAGGACCGTTTGAAATGAATAACCCATCGAACTCGTCAGAAGAAAAGTCATGATCCCATGGGACGACTTTTAATTCAACACCACGTCTAACGAAACAACGAATTTGGTTGTATTTCATACCAACATCAACAACCAAGATTCTCAAGACTTTACCATCTGGTCCTTTGATGGCAGTCTCAGGAGATGGAGTATAAATAACTGGTTCTTTAATGGAGACTTTGGCAACCAAATTTTTGAGATTTGGATCATCCCATTCTGGAATATCGAAATGAGAGGTCCAGTTTTCTGAAGCAGCTTCTTCGACTGAAGCCTTGTCATTTTGGACAGCAATACGACCTAACATTGAACCAGATTGTCTTAAATGCTTAGTTAAAGCTCTGGTATCAACACCATAAATGGCTGGGATGTTTTGTTCTTTTAACCAAGCACCTAATGATGATTTGGCTAAGAAATGAGAGAATTCCTCAGTATAATGAGCAACAACTAACCCAGCAATATGAATTCTTGAAGATTCGAAATATTTTGGGAGTTGAGGAACGTCTTCATCTTTCAATTCACGATCTGGAACACCATAGTTACCGACTAATGGATAAGTGATGACCAAAATTTGACCTTCATAAGAAGGATCGGTGATTGATTCTGGATAACCAACCATACCGGTTTGGAAAACTAATTCACCGGCAGATGGGACTTCAGAACCGAAGGAGTAACCTTCCAAGACGGAACCATCTTTCAATTCCAAGGCCATCAAACGATTACCGGTTGAGTCCATTGGAGGAGAAATTGGAGCAGATGGAATAATAGAAGCCATTTTGTAGAATTGTGATGATTTCCCAAAAATAGAAATGAATAAAGAAAAGGTTTTCAAATGTGAATATGAATCTAAAGATTGTTAGTTCAATTTGTTCAACAGTAGACACATCAAACGTTAGGATAACTACAATAAAAGTCTTTGAATAGTCGAGAAAAAAGGCAGCTTTCCGATTAGAGATCAAATGGATGAGCCAGCCTTGAATCAATGTGTCTTCCAGTCACAGTATCCAATACGCCATGTGGAGCGATTGTGATGAGTAACTTTCCACATCATTGATCAGACCTTCGACCCAGTTGAGTGTATGTAATGATTCTTCTCTCTCTCGTACTCGCAACCTTTTCCAAGCCTTTCCAAAAACTCATAATGAATTTTTTTTATCATAGCCAATAAATTGCCAGAAACTTACCAAATAGAAACTTTCCTTGAAACCCTTAAATCAAATTGAACTTATTATCAAAAGATGTAAATCGAATATGTAATTTGTTCTGACTTTTCGAATTTAAAATCTGGAGACTGTGATTTTAAAGCTGAAAAAAATGCAAATTGTATGGAGAAATGATTCGACTTTTTGGAGAATACCTGGTGATAATTAAGCTTTGGAGACTTTTCAATTCAAGAGTTTTCTAGAATGGCGAAACCGATAAGGATTGAAAAAGAGCTTTCTGAGAGAGAGAGAGAGAGAGAAAGAGAGAGGAGAGGAATAAAAGAACAGGTTGAATGAAGTTGTAGAATCGAGTACTTTTCAATTTTTTTTATACTGAAAAGAAACGAAAAAAATTTTCCGCGATGAGATCGCAGCAGCTCAGGGTAAGAGATGACGCATTGACGTATTGGAAGAGCGAGCTTTAGTGCTGTTGAAAGGGTTGAAAGGGCCTGGAGAAGTGGTGGATGGTGTATAAGGTATCTTTAAACATCATATTCAGTGAAATAATCATACATATCTCGAAAAGTTGTGGTTAAAACACCAATGGAGAGTGGATATCATGAGTGGAAAGTCTACAAAAGTGCCAAATTGGCCTCTTCCATCATAAAACCTGCATCTCGTATGCTGTGGAAACCAAGTGTAGATTATGCCAATCTGTGCAATTCGAGACATGTTGTAGCGAAAACAGCACTGTTTCACGCAAATTTTGCGCTTTCATTGGACAATTTCATGCATATTTGGTAATACAAAGAAGTCAAAAGCCAGGAGACTAATCTCTGACATCTTTTAGGGCGAGGGATTACTTGGTAACGCTGTCCATTTTCTGACATCTGGAATATATGCAGTCCAATTGGATCTCAGACTTAGTAATAGAGGGATATGGTCACATGGCTGGATTTCACTGTAAGTTGCAAGAGCGATGAGTCTACGTTCATCTTCACACGACGCTTATTTAACAGAAACCCCCAAGCCCTTCGAGCCCATATAACATCATTACGACACCACACTTCCAAAAATAAAACATCTACAATTAAACATCCGCCAACCGCTCAATTTCTCTCTCAAAGTTCCTGCCCATTTTCACCTTTGCAAAAAAATTTTGTCACATAATTAGAAAGATATTTCGCGAATGTGTTCTGTGCTTTAACCGCCGATTTTTTCTCTGCCCAAAATCAAAACGAAGCTCCAATAAAACGTTTCTGTAAGGCTGTAGCGCCAGAGTCTACTCGTTCGATCTGGAAGAGCTGCTAGGTCTTTGCTACTAATCTATCGAGTTCCAACAGAGCGCTAACCGGAACGGGTACCTGGCTCAAACAGACAATACCTCATCACTATAGCTGGTCTATGAGATCCCAACCATACAGCCTTATCATCACGCTTATATAGCATCAAATTCAACCCCCAGCTTTCACATTTCGCCTCTTTCATCTGACAATCATTCCTGTGGAACCATACACGCTATAGCGATCTCCGTCCATCGCTATCTTCAAACCTCCAGGGATTCATCATGGCGGGTATAAAACTAATGAACTTGGTACGACCTAAGAACAGGAACCATGTGGCATATGCATCGGAACCTCAAGAAAGAGGGAATGCTCAACAGAGTAATGGAGTGAGCAGGAGAAAATCAATAGCATCCATCAATTTTATGGCAAAGAAGACAATAGGTTGGAGAATACGTGACGGTGTTGGCTGGCTTGAAGATGTTTTTGGTCCAGTTTTGAAGAAAATTTTACCATCATTTATCGCTGTTCATTATTTTTATATCATCACTTGTGCATTACTAGGCTCAATCCTCATATATCCCGTCAAATCCGTGCGATACATTGATGCTTTATTCTTTGCCTCTGGTGCTGCTACCCAGGCTGGATTGAATACCGTCGACGTCAACGAGTTGACTTTATACCAACAAATTGTTATTTATATCATGTGTTGTCTTACAACACCAATCTTCATCCACGGATCATTATGTTTCTTGCGTCTTTATTGGTTTGAGCGCTACTTTGATGATATCAGGGAAACATCAAAATTGAATTTCAAGATGAGAAGAACTGCTACAATGATGGCTCGTACTCAGTCAATGGAACACTCAAGAACTGGAGAATCACAATCAAGAACTCCCGCAAATAGCAGATCCAGAACTTTGAGTAAAGCGCCAACAAGCTCCAGAACTACAACAGCAACGGGCAATCCGCAAACTGGTGTCAATACAATGACTGCCGTTTCCAATTCTCCAACATTTGTCCATGGAGAATCTCCAGAAACAAAAGACTCTGATACAAGCTCATCGGAAATGGCCATGGCTGCACCAGAACCATTCACACAGTCGGCTGCCGACGCATCACATACCCCAAACCTTGTCTCAGGAAACAATAGTGTTGAGCATTTATCTGAACCCACTTCTGATGAAGAAACAACAAACTTACCCCCTGACCTGAGACATGTCAAAAATCAATCTATAAACGATGAAGACAATATAAATCAAACTAAAACTACGCCGAACATTAAATTTGGCGATTTACCAACACCAAGAAAACATGATGTTGAACCAAGAGATGTTTTCATGTCAATTGCAATGTTGAGTAAAAATCAAAAGAAAACAACAACAGAAGAAGAGCACGAAGGTCCGGCTTTGGTTATAAGTGGTCCTGCAGAAAGAGAAAAACCTGTAAGGCAAAATTCTGCTATTCAGTTTGATTTGAAGTCCAAGCCAAAGCATCCAATGAAAAGACACAATCGTATAAGAGGTCATAGGCCAAGTTTCAACAGTTTCAGTTTGAGCAACTCGCATCGTTCTGACCGTTCTGATGCCTCTAGTGAAACAGGAATCAGAGATATAGATTCTGTTTTGGATGATGACGACTCCAATGACGAAGATCATAAGTTACAAAAGGCTCAATCCAATTTACAATTACCTTCTTCTGATCAAACAGGCGGTGTTAAATTTGGGAAAAGATCAAATACATTGGATGTTACATCTGGTAAAGATGGACGCTCACTTTATAAATCTCCAACATTCGAAAGAATGATTAAACAAAAACTTAACCCGTCAAGAGCCAGAAGAAGACTATCCTCTTCTGCAATTGATGATGATTCCTCCGATTCTGATACTGAATCTGATGATGATTATGATGACAATTCACTAATGAGAAATATGACCACCAACTATCTTTCATGGAATCCAAGAATAGGGAGAAACTCCACATTTGTAAATCTTTCTCAAGATCAAAAAGAAGAATTAGGTGGTGTCGAATATAGAGCCATCAAATTATTGGCCAAAATATTATTACTATACTATATCGGATTTCACATTCTTGGATTTTTGTTTCTTGTTCCATGGATCAATGGCACTAAAACATACCAATCACCTGTCACCGAGAGTGGTGTTACACTAACTTGGTGGGGATTTTTCACTGCTATGTCATCGTTTAACGATTTGGGATTCACTTTAACACCTGATAGTATGAGCTCCTTTAATACTTCTATTTATGCCTTGTTGGTGTGTGCCGTTCTGGTTGTTATTGGTAATACTGGGTTTCCTATCCTACTAAGATTTATCATTTGGGTTTGTTTCAAATTTTCAAGAGATCTATCTTTATTCAAAGAATCGTTGGGGTTCTTATTGGACCATCCTCGTCGTTGTTTCACCTTATTGTTTCCATCAGCTCCAACATGGTGGTTACTGTTCATCTTGGTCGTAATGAATGCTGTTGATCTTATTTTATTCATCATCTTGGATTTCAACGCTACTGTTGTGAAAGCACTTCCAGTCAATATTAGAGTTTTGAATGGGTTTTTCCAGGCCATTAGTACAAGAACGGCGGGATTTGGGTGCATCGACTTGTCTCAATTACATCCTGGTGTCCAAGTGAGTTATATGGTTATGATGTATATCTCTGTTTTACCTTTGGCCATTTCCATTAGAAGAACCAATGTTTATGAAGAACAGTCTTTAGGTGTCTATGCCGGTAATCAAGAAGGTGTACATGATGAGGATCAACAAAAGGCCACTTCCTTCATTGGTGCGCATTTAAGAAAGCAATTATCGTTCGATTTGTGGTTTGTTTTCATGGGGCTTTTCATTATTTGTATTGCTGAAGGTGGTAAAATTCAAGACACAAGCAAACCAGAATTCAACGTGTTCTCTGTCCTTTTCGAAGTGGTGAGTGCTTATGGTACTGTTGGTCTGTCTTTTGGTTATCCTAATACAACACCGTCGTTTTCTGGACAATTCGGTGCTGTTTCTAAATTGGTTATAATTGCCATGATGATTAGAGGTAGACATAGAGGTTTGCCATATTCATTAGATCGTGCTATTATGCTTCCATCTGAAAAGATGGAAATTAGAGATAGATACCAAGATTTGCACGCGGGGAATCATCTTCAAAGATCAGAAACAATGGGCTCTATGGGTGATCCAGTAATGACATTCTTCAAGAACGCTGCTCCACATATAATAAGAGAGCGTTTCAAAAGACCATCGTTCTTGGGCGGCAGATCATCACAGTCTGTTAGAACTAATAGAGATTCAACTTATGTCTCATCTTATCAACAGCATAATGATATCAATAACTACCAAACAGATCAAGCACAGCATCAAACGACATCTCCTGAGCAACCAGGATTCAAAGACGTCCATTTCAATAACAACACGTCTCATCCATCCAGGCCAGTTAATAGAAATGATGGTGAAGGTTTTGCGCCCCATCAAACCGTTGAATCTCATGAGTTGGACGATTTGGATTACGCTCATATGAGTGACAATATACCAGGACCCAATGCTGATGAAGATGGAATTGATGAAAGAGATTACCATGTTCAAAGATCTGAAACTTTCGAAGGGAATGAACTTCCTGATTTAGGTTCAAGAAGGAACTCTAATGTTACTTTATAGTCATTTGTTATTTATATAGATTTGGTTTATTCGTGAACTCTTTTAAGGTTATTTTTCACTATATTGCATACAGTTTAAATACATTTTGTTATACATCTTCGGGAAATCAGCAGTTTAATTTGCATATACGCCACAATACGTCGTAAGAAGTAGAAGTCATGATCTGAATTTATTGTTCAATCTCTATAAATACTGATATAAATTTATGGATGCATTTTGAAGATAGAGAACTCATAGGATGAGAACACGTTAAAAAAAAAAGAAAAAAAATGGAACTGTTGAAAACATATTAGAGGGGGGCATCAAGATTCGTAACGTAATGTTGTGAAATTATGAAATCTGATCAAAAATGTTCTAGAATCATATAATTTGATCATAAATCTGTAAAATTTCAATGATTTGAGGAAGTGGATTGTTTTGCCAATTATGGATCGTAATCTTCCAGAGAAGTGGAGTACTTTCTAGTTCCTGCTAAGAGCGCCACCTTTGTGTAATGCTGGTGTTTTTAGCTTTCTATTGACTTCTTCATAGTTAGCTTCGTCTACCTCTTCTTTTTTTGAGGAAGTTTCCTTCATCTTGGCATTAACATAGTCACCCATGCGGACATCAACATCTCTGTATTGAACCAACCAAGGATGTTGCAAAAGCTTTGTATAAGTCGGTCTTCTGTTTGGATTTTTGGCAAGGCATTGGTCAACAAAGTTTTTTGCTTTGGCACTGTAACCTTGAGGTAATGCAGGTGGTTCACCATCAACAATGGCAGATAATTGACTGAAAATGTTATCATAAGTTTCTGGAGGATATGGGTAAGAACCTTTAGCAGTTTCAAGCATTGTTAAACCCAATGACCAAATATCAGATTGAACTGAGTAGGTACTATCATCCGGACTCAAAGACTTTATTCTCTCAGGTGCCATATATGATTGGCAACCAATGTTGGTTCTAGCTAATGAAGCAACCAAGTTACCAGAAACACCAAAATCACAAAGCTTAACTTTACCAGCACCATTGACCAAAATATTTGTTGGTTTCACATCTCTATGAATGATATTATGATTATCTTTCAATTCCATCAAGCCTCTAATAACACTTTCTGTAATGTACGCCAAGTGGGATTCATCGACACCATCACCATAGATTTTGTCTAGTGAACCACCATCCATATTTTCCATACACATGTAAACAGCACCCTCGACGAAAAAGGCACCATAGAAATCCACGATATAAGGACTATTACATTTATGTAAAACTTCCAATTCCATCAAAATTTGTCTAAATTTACCTTCATCCAACTCAAGACGAACTTCTTTCATGGCCATTATAATACCTGTTGGTTTATGTAAAACTTTGCTCACAGTACCGTAATTACCGCGACCCAACTCTTCAATAAATTCCAACTCGTCAGATGAGATTCTGAAAGAAGAACCAGAGCTGAAATCAACACCTTTTGAATCCAAAGATAATTTACCTTTGAAATTTAAAGACCCAGATTTGATGTCGATGTATTTGGAGTAATTTGCAAATAAACCTTTCAATTGCATGGATTGTTGAGCTGGTAGTTTACCTTTTTTTTCAATCAGACTAGTAACAGATCCAGTACTTTTCAAAGACGGTATTTCGCCTTTTCTTGATCCATTAGTACTTTGCGATTCTTTCTCTCCTTTTTCTAATTTCAATTGTGGTGGTAATTGTTGGGGAGCTTGTTGTGATGAATCATCATTCAGTGATGGCAACCCACCTGGTAATTTCATACCTCTTCTCATAGAAAGTGATGGCTTAGCTTTAGGAAGCCTTGCTGCAACTTGGGGACTAACCTGAGAGTTGACAGGTAATGAAGGTGCTGGCCTTGCTGGATTCAAATTCTTCTCTGTCATTGTAGGTGGTAATGGAGGTAACGGTTTCTCACCCTTCTTGCTCTGTTGCAATGACTTCTTTCTCGTCAAGCCAATCGCAATTGGGGGAGTTTGTAATTGAGCGTCAGGTGTATCTGGAGATCCCAAGAAAGGTGTGGAGCTTGAGGATGAGGAGTTTGTAGTTGTTGATTTCTTTGGGTTGTCAATAGGTGTGGATACACTTGAATCATTGTTGCTGTTATTGACGCTGTTGTTATTAGTGTCTTGTTGAGCTGATTTCGATTGACGCTGTTCTTGAAAGGCTAACAACTTAGCTTGTATATCAGCATTAATATTTGAGGTGTAAGTACTTGAGCTTCTTGGTGATCTGAATGAATGATGTTCATCCACAGCCGCAGACGGAGGGTTGTTGTTGTTGGATGAAGATGACGAGGAGGCCGATGTACTTGCTGCAATATAGGTGCTTTGATGTGTAGATTCTAAAGAGAGGTTATCCAGCACCAACTCTGAATCTTGGGTATGTCTATGATCCGAACCCATTTTGAGAAATAGCTAAATTGTCTAGAGAAAATTAATTGGAAAGAAAAAAAGATCAAATCTGGCTGCTGAAGCTTGTTCCAAACTAATATGAGGTTCAAAGACTAGTGTGATATTGTGACAATGAAGTTTTTCAAGTAGAAAATTGATCCTTTCAGTGACTTTCAAAAGTATCCCTGATGTTTCTGCTTGTTTTGTAGCGGAACGCCAACCAATTCTTGTCTAAAAGAAAAAAAAAAAGATGGATAAATGAACTAAAACTTGACAAAACTTGTATATGCGGTGAAAATTGAGTAAGATTGATGCTTCAAATAGTTTGATATTTGATATTTGATGATGAATCTTTCCGTAGACTTTAACCGCTGAATAAAAGAGTTATGAAAGGAATGGACTAGCTGGCTAAAGAGCTTTGGAGGCGTGATTCTATGGGCGCTTTGTTTATATCTGAGCGGCAGCTGGTTCTCGATATAGCAGTGATGAGTGCAGTATATCAAAGATATGGATTTCCTAGCTTCAAGCTGTCGTTGATATAAGATAAAATTTGATGTTTAACGCTGAGCTTAACTTGTTGGATGAAATGAAGATTATCAGGATTGTTGGTTGTGATTTGTAACAAATTCGAAATGGAGTTTGTTAATTTCAAAAGTTGAAATTTTCGGTAACACACACCTGGTAAGGGCCACGCCAGAAGAATAGCTGTTTATATAAGCGCTGAGGTAATCAGAGAAGTTTTTCTATTCTGCCAATTTATTCCGGTGGAAATAATTTTTGTTTCCCACCAATTTTGTAGTGTGTTTGTACTTTGATGTTGGTAAAGTGAAAAAACATTGATTGAGGATCAGGAACACAATATATATAAACTGCCATCGCTGTTACCTCGAGAAAGGATTCGCGTGCCGCTCTGTTCAGACGTGCAGCTATGAATAGTAACTTTTGGCGTCCATCGTCCATGTAGCTTCTCTGCTTCCCACATCTTTTGAGTGATTTGTTTACTCTTCGTTGCCCGTTGCTATAATTAACTCTGCATTAACCTCACATCAATTTTATACGACTCACACATATAATAAGTGATCCACCATGGTTTAGACCTAAGGTTAAATAACACACTCGGCATAAGAGCGTCCTACAGTATTCGCCAAACGTTAAAGTTTATCAAAATATATATGTTTGAACCTGCCTATCACTACTTGCTTTGATTTGGAAATCTTTTTTCGATCTATCAATAGAACTAATTCATACTTTAAATTTGTTTCATGCACAAAAGCTCATAAACCAATCTTTCATAAGACAGAGTACCACCTCATTCGCCTCTATGACCGTAGTTCTTACCTCTCTTGCCTTTCAGCGCCTGGAGTCTTAACGGGACTCACATTTCGATCTGTTTAAAAAAAATCATTACAATCTTGGGAAATGAAACCCTATCCAAGCTACAAATCTCATGCTCCGTGTAGGGCAATAAACATGAGGAATCCAGTTGATAACTTTGTTTCCGTTAAAGAACAAACTATCCAGATCTCGACACTTCAAAGTTAATTAGTTTGAGACAGATTAAATCAAAGTGAAAAGAAAATCGAATGGTGCCTGACGAGGCACGCCGTACTGGCTAAAAAGGGAAGCGAATCATGCCGCTACTGAGCGCTGTATAGGCCAGTTGGTCCTAAGATGTCTCACAATTTTCAATTAAATGCTGAAAACTTGCGTGCATGAAAATTGGGAATAAGCTGGTGCTCTCTAAAGCTTTGATTCACTCTTTGGAATTTTGGCTTCTCAGATGGCGTTTACGCAAACAACACATCAAAGCGACTTCAAATCAGTTCATACATACATCCTCGCTACAGCGACATGCTTATGAGAAAATGCATATCAGATCCCAAGCGGTCGCTCTTCAGCTAGAAAAAAAAATCTCACCAATCAAAAAGAAGTCCAAGAGCTGGAAAGATGATCAATCGAGGACGTGGGTAATTTGTAATGATTTTAGTAATCATTTAACAACTCTGCCATCCAGTAGTAAGAGGCTAATTCTATAGAGAAGCAATTTGCACTACTCGATTGAAAAATATTCAACGTTCGGTTATTTTCATATATATGATCTGATAATTTCGGATTGACAAATTGGAATTGCCGATCTTTGATATATCAAACCTTTATATCAAATCATGTTTGAGGTCTGCGAAGAACAACCATCCGATCGACCTCCACCCAGCAAGATACTATATCGACTTTGAAGGGATGACAAGGGTTTGTTAAGTGTCTTGTTGGGTACCTGGGGACGTTGAATGGCGGCTTCCCTGTGCCCTATTTGACGCTCCATTACACCAAGGACGTTTCTTAAGAATCAAAATTTGTTTTTACTCCCACAGCTACTCGCGATCCAGTGGACATTGAGCTGCTTCTAACCACAGAAGGCAGCAAACAGCTTGGAACCCCTTGGTCGCTGAAAAATTCATCAATACTGACAATCCGACTTGTAGCGACGACCAAGTTGTACAAGTCGGTTTCCATACTATATATATCTATCCATGTGTTCGGCTTGCGTGGACGCTTATAGGTCAAGATTCATCACTGTACAAGATCCAGAATCAAAATGCCAACAAAGCGCAACTTCCTAAAAGCATCATGACTTACGGAACCTGAACAAGTCACCCAGCTACCACTGTCTAAATTCAACTTGTCACTTCTGCTTCTCCTCAAATCTGATGTTAAACGTTGATTAACTGGGTTAACTTTGTAGCCGCCAAGGGTGAAGCACATTTACCTCACGAGCATGGACTCTGTTTTAAGCCGCTTATGCATACTTGAAGGTATGAAGACCTTACATATCACATAAAATGAGACGACACGCGAATAGGATACAGAGAACTGGGAATAAAAGAGTGTATGAGACCACTTGTATCTCCATTGCGAGATATTCGCTCAGTCGAATCGTGAATTCTATATGACTCAGCCTTGTCCACTTATCAGGTTGTGGATATCTAGTGATCAAAAGATCCAAGCTAGATCGATACAAAGCACGGGAAAGCAGGAACGGTTATGATACTTCCCTGGACAAGCTCTCAAGAACGTGTAAAACTCTGGTTATTATTGATTGTTGGGGCCAATTGTTCGTTTGAACTCAGATTACGCAATGAGTAATATCGGCTGAAGGTCCCTTATTATGAATGCACAACACAGCATGGCCACTCGTAGCCAAAACTCTATAACTTAATTGCGAAAATCAGTTTGAGCTTTTGACGAAGCAAATCGAATTTTATCGGCTTTTGTGAACAGCAGTTTGAGCAGCCTGTGAATAAGCGGCTGTATGCGAAGCGTCTATTGACCGTTAATGAAAGAATCTTGTATTGTCCAATTCTCAACGATAGTGCAAACACATGCTCTTCTTATTGACTATTGGATAAAGTGCTAAAGGAGCCTCCCTGCATCTTCTAAGGACAAACTCGATAATAAAATCTCTTTAAACAACGGACTAATTTAGCTGTGATTGTTTTGAGATACACCGCGTTCCATTTTTAGAAACTTTTTCGATCTGGGGAATTCCAAAAGTAGCGGACTTACAATGTGGAAAAAGAAGCATATAGGCATAAATCCAAAAGCCAAAGGAGCCGTTGATTTGCTATACAGATATGCAGCTGGAAATTGGAATAACTCAGGACGTGTTTTGGGAATTTGGAACGTTGAACAAACTTCTGTGCTTTAGTCCTCAAATCAGCTTAACGTACTAATCACATAATACTGAATTAACCGAGAAGGGGGATTGTGTTTTTGTATGTTTATTCACAATTGGTACTCTTTTACTTGACCTTGACCTCGACTATAATTGGGGAGTGCAAAAGGTATCCTACCCTTGGTTTGTATTAATTTTTCCATGCCATTGGGTTCAATCTACATTTATAAACTGTAACATATATATCGTATTAATTTTCAAGATTCAACGTCATCATATCATATTGATTATTTAAACGTCCATGTTATAACTTCCAACTACGTACCTTGATAATCTCAAAGACCATGCCGTAAAACATTAAGGTAGTTTCAAATTTTATACAACCCTTGAAATGTACGGGATCTTATTTTTAAGGTATTTTACACATCAAGCTCAAAAATGCCAAACCTTCGATTGGCTAATGATTCACCATCTATCACCAGACGCAAACCTATAATACCTAAGATATATCATGCAGTCCCTAACCCGCTGGTTAAAGTGCTTCTATATGGCCGCAAGCCCTTGAACAAATGTCATCCCAAAAACACTTATTAACCCTTTGATCACCGATAAGCCAAAAATAATTCCGCATATCGATGCAAATAATAATAGAAATAACAATTTGGGTCTTTTTCCCACGAGCTTGAGCTTGATGATAATAAGGTAGTAATAGATCATAAAACTTATGGCATTAACAATGAACTTGTTTTCAATTGAATTCATTTTGGAGGCGAAGAATAAAAGAATTTTTATGACAATGTTGTTTCTCAAAATATCATTGATTGTGACCAAAGAACCCGTAGCTTCGCCGATTCTATCCACCAAAATAATTAGTTCTTCATCCAAGTTCTTGGCAGTTTCTTGAACATTCAACATCTCTTTGTTCAGATCATTTGTTATTCGTTGAAACACTAATAATAGCTCTTGCTCAGAAACGCTCAAAATATCTCCAATGTTCATCTGATCTAACTCCTTGAATGTATCCAACAAATTTGAGGCAAACTGTGAACTTATTTGAACGGAATCACTGGTTTCTGTCAATACTTCTGACAAGCCTTCAGTGTTCTTCAACGATTGGGCCAAGTTTTCTTGTAGCTCAACTGACATTTTAGAATTGGTCTCAGAAGTGGTTTGCAGTTCTTGTAACCTTGATAAGTAGTTATCCAAAATCTTATTTATGCTGAGATCCCGCAGGGCAATATCTTCAACAAACACATTTTTCATAGATTCCAATTCATTCATAAAATCATCACTATTATATTGGCTGAAGAACCCATCCCATTTGCTGCCCAGTGCTTGCATTTGGGTAATCAACGCATCTGTGACACCCATGGTATTATTAGACAGCATATTGGTCACCAGACTAGTTTCCTCTAGTACTTTATTCATCTCTTTCAATTTCTCCCCATATGTTTCTCTTTGGTCATCTGAATCTTTTTGAAATTTCATCAGCACCTCATCCACGAAATTCTTCAAATCTTCAAATGATTTCTTCGAGCTCTCTTTGAAGTCCAAGGAAACTTCTATGTTTTCGTTCAAGTCTTGCAATATCTTATCATAAGCTTCAGTAACATTTAGAAACAGGTTTAAAATCTCATCTTTTTCATAAGGCAACGATTCTTGGAAACATATATCACCAATAGCTCTATAATTCCCACTATAACTCGTCCACCATTGCGGGCTCTTCTCCAGTGCCAAAATACATTCTTCGTAATCAATTGAGTCTTCATCGTTGCCGAAAAAGTAACCTTTCGGATAGCATTCTGCTGGATATGTCACTTTTGCAACTTCAAATTCACAAATGGATAATTTGGCAGCGGTCATGGCCCGAATCTCGGGCTCAAGATAATCAACACTCACCTTCAAGCATTTGGGAAGTATTGGACTAAGTGCTTTTTTGATGCACGATGTGTCGTATTTGGGATTCAAGATTTCCATCTCTTGTTTCCTGCTCTCTGTGAGACTTCTATGGCGCCTCAATATATCGTCGATGGAGTACCGAATTGTTTCATCCTCTGTTTTTTGGGGAATCTCTTCCCGAGGTCTACCAACATCTTTATAATCAAACAGCTTGGACTCCATCAGGCCAGCTAAAGCTAATAGATTCAACAAAAGCTTGATACCCTTCATTTGAATCAATACTCTCTTCTTCACAGTTAGGTGGAGTGAAAAGAAGAAAAAATTAGGAGCTTTATCTGAATTTATATCACATTGTTTTATTATATCACATTTTGTGACAAACACTGATCGCACATTATCACGCTTGGCTCTTCTGAACAGAACGATTAGGTTGTTCCGGAAGGACCATCAAGGGCTTGTCAACACTACCTATTTCTACAATCAGATATATGACTGAATCATCAATTATCTATACATTGATTTTTCAAGCCAGTCAATTTTTTTTCATCATTTTGTGAATATATAACTTTTATGCCTATTTTCCAATCTAAAGAGGCTTCTCCCATTTGTTCTCTATTGTGTGCCTGTCAAGTGCTTTTATGAAAAAATCTCTTGATCTTGAATCAAACCCTGGATCACCAGTGGAATCTTCAATAACACGATTGTTTGCCACTCGGCGAACTTGATCCTGGTAAACTTCATCAAGAAAACTAATCTGTTTCAATAGTTTCAATGCAAATATGAAGCTTCCTCTTTTAACGGTTTCAATTAGAAATGGTTTAAGAAACGCATTCGATGGTGTCTCGTATTTGTTAAATTCATGATATAAAGCGATATCGTTGACAGTTTGAAGCAGTTTATCAGGGGATTTGAGGCTGGCCTTGTTAAACAAGGAGCTTTTAGGTTTTATTGATTGTATGACGTTTTGGAACACCTCATGTTTTTTCTCTTCGCCTAGCGTTTCGGTTCTTTCCTCCAATTTTCTGATGATGGATATCATTTCTTCGGTACTTGTAGCACCTTTGAATAGGTTCGCGGTTGCATGAGTTTCGAGATGAGTGAAGATAGCATCTCCAAGTCCCAACAATGATACCAGATATTCAGAGTGTGACTCTTCTTTACGTTCCAGTAAGCGGGTTTGGGCCCTCAAATATGTGTCTAGTGTTTGCACTTTTGGAGCAAATCCAATTTTTGTCAGTTGAACCATCAGCTCTTTTGCTTTTGAAGTGTCACCTAAAGATAAGCTGAGTTGTGCCAAAAGGTCGATAAGCTTGGCGTCTTGTGAAAGACTATTGAAATTTTTGCATAATGAATCGTAAAGTAGAGTTACCATGTACGATATACGTTGATAATTCCAATTTTGTAACCCATTGCTTGAAAAGCGCAGCTGACTGGCCCTCGTTAATAGTTGAATCATTACATTCGATGCCATTATTGCGTCGTCTAATCTGTCGATATTTTTGAGTAGAGCAGAGGAAACAACTTCGAAACACAATACTCCACGTGCATCACTTTCAGTGGCCTCTCTCCGGCCTTCTTGAGATTCTTCGCTCCCTGAAAATTTAACATTTATAGGGTCAGTTTCAGGAAGCGGTATGGCTCTCATAATGATATACTGATATTTCTTTTCCTCACTTACTCGGAATCCTTCATTAGTTTTCATTTCTAATTTTAAAGCATCTGTTATTGATTGTTCAGTTCCATCCAAAATTCCATCTATAGTCGTGCATATATCCTCAGGAATATACGTATCCTGTTGATGATCCTCAATAAGGTTCAGCATTCGATTCTCTTTCCTATATTTGCGAAAGAATTCAATAGCTTCCCTAGGAGCATCGAATCTTGTGTCCGAAGTTATCGAGACTTCTCGGTCTGTCATTATAGCCATTGATGGGATTGGGCCTGTATCAGCATTGTTTAGGAATCTGAATGTTTTTATCAGCTTTTCAATAGGGCTCGGTTCATAAAATGGATGAATAGGCACATTGGTCGTCTTTACTCTGAAACTGTTGGTCTCTGGCAGCTCTATTCTTGAGGTGTCAATCTCACTCCCACGAGTGATAGAAGCCTTTAAGTTATGGCTGATAAAATCTATCCCCCTGCTACCTTTGTGCACTGTTTGCTTGACAGCATTAGACATCTTGACAATGCGTATGGAAACACCAGTGATCGACTTTCGAAACTTACTTTTCTTCTACATTGATCAAATCTTGATCTTCGACTTTTTTTCAACTTTTCAACCCCGAAATTCGCGGAATCTTAAACTTTGATGTCGGCCGAGATTTGAACAGTTGTACGCTGTCTGCGAAGCTCCACAACATGTGTTATTTATCCTGGAGCTTGTATATAGCGATGAATTTGTTTCTCATATTGGAAGCTGGTCAGCTGTAAAATTCATCTCATTTTTTTTTAAAAAAAAATTTTCAATTATGTTAACCATGTATACTGTTTTTTTAATGCATTCACCATGTATATTGTTCCTTTTTTTTTTAATATATATTTTTTGTTGACCAATTATATATTCATGCGCAATATTTACATTATATACTGTGCTATAATATTTATATATATATAGATGTTTGAAGCTAACTGCTTACTGTCTTAGCCCTTGCCCTTTGGGCTTCTTTGGCTTTCCTGCTAGCTTTTGGAGTATCTGAGGGTCAGAATATCCTAATATTATGCGTAGATTAATATATGAACTATATCTATTTTTGACCGAGAGTCATACACCGTTTATTATATTTTATCTACATATGTATAGCATGTTCTCAATTTTTAAGATAGCAATTTTTCAGATAAATGCTAAGAATTCTGATCTTTTAACACTCTCAGAAGCTACCAGGAGTACCACAAAGCATTAAATGACAAAGCCTTCATCAACAGTATTATAAGTGTGTTCAACATTAATGATGGGGTCGTTAAATGATTATAAATTACTGTCTGTATGAAATATACGTGTCGATCAAACGACAGTTATCTGCTATTCGATTTGGGGCCATTCAGATGTAGTCGGATTCGAATAGGACCTGTATGATTGTCTCATCAGTTGCAATGGGAAAAACTACTACAGAAAAATACTACACTGGACCAAACATGATCGAAAGTGACCAGCACCTTTTATTCCCTAATTACTTATTTATCAATTAGTACTTCGGTCTCCCTGGCTTCCTTTTCCCTGGCTTTGACTTCTTATTCAAAGGCAAAACAGAAAAGTCAGGATTCGATGAAATTAAAATGTCTGTACTATTGGTGGTTGGCTTGATTGGTGAACTTCCTGGTGGTTGTCTATTTGGTAATGGATTTTGATGGGGTACAGTATTTTCTTCGGGGTTGTTCTCCAAGTACTTTGGGTTAATACCTCTTTGTGACACCGATGTGAAGTTTGAAGATGTAATTGAGATGTTTGAAAATGATGGAGCAGGAGTAGCCCGCTTGGCTAATGGATCTGGGAATGGATAAAGTTCTTCTGATGACCCTGGTGATTCTTTTGGCTTTTCAACACTCGATGAAGACTCTCTCGCATAGCGATCGTAAATACTATCAATGGCCATGGAACTTGTCGTAGCGTTATTTGATGGAGCGCCTCTATTTGGACTCAGAAACGATTGTCCTCTTGTCGGCACATCTAAAGGTGAAACAATAACAGATGGCACACGGGACGAGTAACTTGAAGATGCATCTTCTGCAAATGAATCAGCCGTGGGTGATACAAGGGGCGTGTCATCTTCGGATATGAGATCTTTTGGTGCACCATATATATCGTCATCATTATCAGCTTCATCGTTTTCTGTTTCGGATTCTCTTGTCGAGGCCAAGTTCAGCTGAGAACGAGAGCCCAACAAACTATCATTTGTACCAAAGAACGTGCTGGTACTAGCAACAGGTGGACCTTGGAGTTGGTCAATGGTGTTGGCAATCTTGGTTCTATATGTGTTTTCTCTTGTAACTTCGCTTGCCAAAGGGTCATCCATTGTTGTTGTTGGAGGATCACTTTCATAAAGTCTCTTGGTTTCCTGAACTAAAGGATGTGGATTCTCATTATGTGGATATGCAGGTAGGGTTGTTTGGGCGTCTTCTTGATCTTCTAATTCATCATTAACTGGTAAAGGGGGCGCCGATGGACTAGCTGATCCTATATTGTCGTCATGTGCTCTATTTGCGGCTATTTCTGAAGGCAAAAGAGGTAACTCCTCTTGGATTCCTGATGCAGTGAAGGGCATTGGACGAGGGCCAAATGGCTTAGAAGCGACATACGCAGAACTGTTCGGATCGTAGCTTGTAGTGCCTCGATAATTATCTTCAGCTGGGTATGGTGCGTTCCATATCAGTGGTTCAGAATCTGGAAAGCTATCTGTAGTTGGCAAGTTAGGAGGGTATGGCGCAGATGGGGCAGATAATCCAGATTGTTGACGCGGTGTTGACGCATAAGGTTGATGTGGAGTGTTTGAAGTATTGTCGTTAACAGCCGGTGTAGCATTATCATAACCTCCCATATAGGCAGCTGACAAAGGAGCCAAGATGTTCTCTGGAGACCTGTAGCCAGTTGAATTACTTTGTGCACTTCTATTTTCTCCACGCATTGAATCATACAGCTGGGTTGATGGGTAGTTATTCAAATCTTCATTGGTTCTTGTGACATTCATAGTGTCATCGAAAGTTTCGTCATTCTCATGAACAAAGGGTTCTCTTTCCTCTTCAGCTTCTTCCTTCCCATAGTAAGAGTTTGAGCTTGGTTTGGTTTCAGAGTTACCATCAACGGTCCCATATCCATAATTCAGAGGTTGCAAATGATAATCATTATTGAGGGTGTCTTTGCGCTTGAGCACACTTCTTGATGATATAGTTCTTCTCATTATACAGAGAAGCACACCAGATACTGCGATCAAAACAGTTGCCGCGAGTACGATCCATCCACCCCAGTCCAAATGAGGAACAAAGAGCAAGATATCAACCAGAAATGATAGCAATGACATCAAAAAGCTCGGTATTGTCCACAGTAGGAGAAAGAATAAGAAGCGCAATGAGTTTGAAGGGCCATGCCAGTGCAGTAGTATGGACGCTATTAGCGAAACCAGAGAGAATCCTGCAGCGATTGGATGAACCACCAGCAGTTTTGAAACAGAACGTCTAGCGTTTGAAGGCAACGAGAAGCCACTAACTTCACTGATCTCACTCCCACTGTATCCTATAGAGACACCGGAGCATTTATCACCGTTGCAAATGCCGAAAACACCAAATTTGTACCCATCATATGTGCATAACGTTATCGTTTTGGTGATGGGGATTGATAGTATTGCAATCAACTGGAATGCGAAAGCTATACCCAATATAACAGCTAGTGTCGTAGCGGGACGTATTCTTGGAGCCATATCTGATGAGCAGGGGCAATTAGCACGAGGAGAAGCAGTACAGCCGGTGTTCAAATCTCTATACTGACTTCCTTGTTTCTCCAGAACTTTCTTGGGTATCAATCTATTTAAAAACTGGTTTCATTGTTTTCATTTCACTTTCAAATTTTGATCTGCTGCTGGCCCAACGGTCCATAGTGGCTGGTGCGCCTTCTCTATGGACCACTAGCCACGTATCGCTCAAATTTGTGGCTAGTGAAGGATGGTATGTGGCTCTAACCGCAAAATTTTAATTTTTCTATAAACATTGTAGAAGTATCTGAGTTTCACAAGTGTTTTGCTTGGTTTCAAGATAGAAGCTAGGAGTGATCACTTTGGGTAACCTTTTTGAATAAGTTTGCACTGCTATACATCCGGTGAAGTGAAGAAATGAGTTGGAAGAACCAAAAATTCCACAAGAAGTTCGACGAGGAAGCTTTGCAAGCTAAACTGTCAATAAGTCCCACTGGTGATGAGACACAAGATTCTGAAGCTGCTAGATCCAGGAAGAGAAAGAGGAAAAGAAAATCAACTACTGTCAATGGTGACAGTTCCAGCAGTGCAAACTCGAATGTGATCAATGATCCTTCACTTCAAGTAGAGACCAAAAATTTATCAGAACCAATACCTGAGCATACCAACACATTATCGAAGCAACATGATTCTTCAGTCGAAGATAACAGTCAGCCAAATAAGCTTCCAAAATTGCAGAGTCATAAAAGAATAGGATCAAAGGCAAGGTCGAGTATCAATGGTCCTAAAACTGTTAATTTCTTCAGCGATGATGAAGATGAAGTGAGAGATGGTAGAGGGTTGAACATATCTAGAGAATCACGTATTCTAAAGGCAAAACAATTGTTGAAAGTACGAGAAAAATTGCCAATTTACCAGTCGAAAGAAGAAATTTTAGAGAAATTGAATGGTAATAGGGTCACTGTTCTCATTGGTGAAACAGGTTCAGGTAAATCAACCCAAATTCCACAATTTCTGTTACCAATAAATAAAAAGGGAATCGCTGTAACTCAACCTCGTCGTGTTGCAGCTATAAATTTGGCTACCAGAGTTGCTGAAGAGGCAGGATCAGCATTAGGTGACACAGTTGGTTACTCTGTTAGATTTGATAATAAAAGTACACGTCATACCAAATTGAAGTATCTTACTGATGGTATGCTGCTGAGAGAATTGATGGTTCAATCAACACTACCGCAATACTCCACAATTATCATTGATGAAGCTCATGAGAGAACAGTTTTGACCGATTTGTTAATGGGGTTTTTGAAAGAGTTATTGGTAAAAAGAGATGATTTGAACTTGATTATCATGTCTGCTACATTAGACGCTGAGAAATTTTCCAAATTTTATGGAGATGCCCCAATTTTGTACGTTGAAGGTAAAATGTACAACGTGGAACGTCTATATGTTGACAATCCAGTTGATGATCTTGTTGATGGTGTTACAAAAGCTATCGTGCAAGTGAATAATGGTGAGCTAGAAGGTGATATCCTAGTTTTCTTACCAGGTCAAGAAGAAATTGATAAGGCTGTCAGTTTGTTAGAGAGACTAGCCCCTGCGCTACCCAGAGAGGCACCATTAATTGTCCCATTACCCCTGTACGCTGCACTACCACCAGTTGAACAAGCGAAAATCTTCGCACCATTAAAGCCTAGAAGAAGAAAAGTAATCTTGGCTACAAATATTGCAGAAACATCCATTACAGTCCCCGGTGTTAGATACGTGATCGATTCAGGTCTGAGGAAAGTTAAAGTCTGGAGACATCAACTTGGATTATCAACGTTATTGACTGTACCAATCTCAAAAGCATCAGCCACTCAAAGATCAGGTAGAGCTGGTCGTGAAAGAGAAGGTAAAGCATATAGACTATATGTTGAAGATGACTATCAAAAACTACCCGTGCAAACTGAGCCTGAAATCATTCGAACAAACGTCATATCTCCAATCTTGATGTTGAAAAGAGCTGGTATCGATGACATTTTAAACTGGTCGTGGTTAGAGAATCCAGGACAAGACGCCGTTCTTGCAGCATTGACACAGCTATACCAATTGAAAGCTCTTGATGATCAGGGCAAAATCACCACACTAGGTATTCAAATGGCTATTCTTCCATTAGAACCACAATTCTCCGCCATTTTATTGCATGCCCACGAAAAGGGTTGCTTGACACAAGTTGTTGATATTGTTTCATGTTTATCTGTTGACAATCTTGTGATGAATCCACAATCTGAGCTTAGAGATGAAGTCAATGAGAAACGATTGAGTTTATGCATCTTGGGAGCCAAATACGGTGACTTATTGATGCTGAAAGAATTGTTGGATTTCTACATCCAGTTTGATAATTCTCAAGAAAGACAACAATGGTGTAAGGAGCTTGCATTATCGTATAGAGGTTTCAGAAACGTCTTGAGAGTGAGAAACCAAATACGACAATATATGGTGATGCTAACCAAAGACAAACATTTATTCGACGAGGAGGACACTTCAAAGCCAATGGATATACCATCAGTCTTGAAATCATTCTTAGTTGGGTTCTTATCAAATACTGCTATAGGTATGCCAGACAGATCATACACCACCACCTCATCTGGGCAACTTGTCTCTGTACATCCATCCTCCATGGTTTTTGGGAAAAAGTCTGATGCCATCATGTATACAGATTATGTTTTCACCACCAAAGGTTACGCCAGAAACGTCAGTATCATCGATTTGACAATGCTTCAAGAGGCAAGTTCGCATCTCCTAACCTCCAAAACCAAAGCCTGATGCTGAAGCGAAACGCGACCAGCCATGTCCATCATATACACCTATAGACTTGATTATTGTAATATAGACATTCCAAGTGCTTTTGGGCACCATCGACTCTGTTTAATTGTAGACAAGTGAAGGTCTTGCTTGATCTTGATAGTGAAGAACTTGATCTCGCTTTTTTTTTTTTTATTTTTTGTGACGTCAAATCCAAATCTCCGGGAAAGAAAGTATGTAAGGCCTCCAGCCCATAAACAAACCACAGATTCTTGATCCGTACTTAGTGGGCTGATCTCGACAAGACGGTGAAAGAAAACCAACTAGACACTCGATGCTGTCCATTCCAGTAAAGATTGGGCTCGGTGCAGTAGCTGGTTATACATCCTACGCAGTATATGTTTCCTTTGCTGCCAATAGAGAAATCACAAAAAGGGCACAGATAGAGAGATCGAGGTTCGAACAATCGAATTTCAAGCCTGAAGAACCACAAGAAAGTTTGATAGACAAGTATTTGAG
>JAJMFN010000358.1:0-68243 GCA_030574735.1 Hansenula sydowiorum
GGGATACCAACGCCTAATTGTTGCAAACCATGTTTATACACTGGATAAATCTTGGAAACCCATGGAAACAATCTGATTTCCAATTCATTTGAGAGTTGGAAAGTATCAGTTTTAGATTCCAATTCTTTATCGACTTCTTCACTCCAGAACACGTTGTAGGATTTTGAACCAGTGATTTGTTGGAACAAGTTGTTTTCAATGAAACAAGTCCCAAAGACACGTAAATTTGAAATAAAATCAATTAATTTTCCCATATAAATCTTATCAGTAGCATAATCAGTGGTATAAAGTTTCTCCCATTGTTTGATCAGGTCATTTGTGACCCTTTCGTTCTTTTTTTGGGTCTCAGCTTTCTTTTGATTGATGAATGATTTCAAACCTGGGGCGATTTTGACATCTTTCAAATTTGATTCAAACCAGCTGAAATCTTTAAAATCTTGATTTGAGGATAGCTTATCAAAGAATGTGGTACAACGGTCATTTAGGTTCAGTTTATCTAACTCTTTTAAGTCTATAAGGGAGTCATAATGGGTATTATAGACGTCGTCAGGCTTGATCACCAATAGTTCACGTTGTTGTTCCAGTCCACTGGTTCCATGAAACATTTGCAATAAAAAGATAAGCACCAGTGTTGAAATGACAACAGCCTTGAACACCTGGATACGATAGATCCCCACCTGGGCCGTATACTGGAAGATGTGATCCATGTTCATGTTGACTTTAGGTATTTCCACCATCTTGAAATGATTCCTCTATCTCTTTCTTTGGGCGGTTAATGAGTCTGAATGGGTATCAGCAAAACCAGTGTAGAATGAATAGCCTGAGCAATCGCTAGCGTAGTTGTAGCAAATTGGAGCGAGCCGCTGTGGATATAAAGCCAGTAACCAGAGGAAAGAGCGGAGTGTTGGTGGTGAAGTGTTAAAGAGCTGAAGATAAATTGTTTAAATTCTAAACAGAAGCTGATTTTTCCAATTCTGAAAATAAATGAGACCGTGGACTAGACGTTTCTGCTGACGCTAGTCTCTGTGGGGTGGCTCACATGAGACTGGTCAGGGGACTAGAAGCAGAGTCTGATCACGAGACTTGGAAAGAAGCGTGTCGGCAGCTGATAAGAGACAAAGAAACAGAAGAGAAGAAGCAGAAAGAGAAATGTGAGCAGAGTTAAGATGGAATAGGGCTGATGCTTGGCCACCTATTAAGGATACTTTGATGGTGAAAAGGAGGACCTGGCAGAAATGGTCTGATTCGTCAAAGCTCTGATGATATATGTCAATCCACCGCAAAGTGCATAACAGTACTACTAACAATCAGTGGAATAGGAACAATTTCATGATAAATCAACAGGGAAAAAGTCGCGTAATGGCGACTCAATTCTAAGCATCGCTATCTCACAATGAGACACCGACACCACTTCTGGGACCCTCACCTTAGCGACAGTCGTCCGTTCTCCTGCCCTTTTCTGTCTCCTTTTGATACTAAAGACTAGTCACTAACCACCAACAAGCTATCAGATGTTGCACACAGTACACATTATTGAAAAAACCAGTTTTCAAAGGCTAGCCAAACTATCGTAAATACAATCAACTTAATTATTTTCCAATCCCGGTTTCAAACTATTGTTACCAAAACGTTCATGCATTCACAAGCTTATTTATTAAATTCCCCTATCGCATGTGTATTTTTGGAAATAATCCAACATAATTATTGCTCAGGATTTTGGTGATAAATACGCAAATGGAAAATAACAGTTTGAACATTATGTACAAAAGTTGTCTGAAACTTAGACACACGTTTCTTCTTCAACGAAACTTGATCTTTTCCTTAATCCTTTTTGAGATGAGGTGATTGAGATCTCGAGTGCCATATTTGGCCATATGCGAGTTTTCATGTGCAAAAGCCATACAACAACTAAGCATCTATGCCATCAAATGCACGCGAATATGCACTTATGGTTTATCTAAGTTCTTTTGCTTATATTTTTCAAATCCAAATGGTATAATTCTCCTCTGATATACCATTTGAAGAATCCTGGAAAATATTCTTTCGAGCGCTCTTAATGGATGTCAACAACAAATAACTACCAAATACTTTAGTCCTTCGCTCAAACCACTATTGTCCTAGTGGAATACTACACAGATACCCTCATTATGATTATTTCGAGAAAGTTGAAAAATCTGGTCTCAATAGCTGCCCTAACGCTTATAATATTTGCGTTTTTCTTCAAAAATTATCACAAATCAACTACAAATCACATAAAACAACTATGGGTTCAATATCAATTCAAGACAGTTGATGAGTATAGAGTTGCAAGTTATGCTCCAAACGATCTAAGAAGGAATTTGAGTGTCGAGTTCCCATATGCCAAATCTACTGACCCAATTCCTCATAACATTTGGCAAATGTGGGAAACTGATAATGTCACATCATTGGATACAAATTTACAAAAACTAATATATTCATGGGATAATCAGCCAAATTTCACTCATAAAATTATACCAAATGCTAAATTTGTGGATTTTGTCAATGAAACTTATGGTGATGCAATTCCTGAAGTTGTTGAAGCATTTCAAAAAATGCCTCATATCATCTTGAAGAGTGATTTGATTCGTTATTTGGTACTGCTTTCCAAAGGTGGTGTCTATTCTGATATCGACACTGCACTAAACACAAACTTGTCTGATTGGTTGTCATATAACAACACTTTAGTTGAACCAGGAAACAACAAAGTTGGCCTAGTTATTGGAATTGAAAGTGATAGAGATATAAAAGACTGGACTTACTCGGGCATGCCTAGACGTGTTCAAATTTGTCAATGGACTTTACAAAGTAAAATAGGCCATCCTTTCTACAGAGAACTGGTTTATAGAATTGTGGACCTGGCATTGAATCACTACGATCCAAAGACGAAAATAATGACAAAAAATGGGAAGCAATACGATTTTAACAAAGGATCGAAAACTTATTTTGCTGGTGTTTTGGAATGGACTGGACCTGCCATGTTCACAGATACGTTATTTGACTATTTGAACGATGCTTACAAAACTTCTGAACAATTGGATCCAACATTGGATTTTTATCATGACAAGATCATCGATAAGAATAGAAAATTAAAACTTTATAAAAATATCAAATATGAAAGATTACACGATAGTTTCCATAATGAGTACATCCCAGGTGAAAGACCAATTGGATGGCAAAATGTAACCAAGATCCAGCATCCAATACTATTTGATGAAGATGTTTTGATACTTCCGAAAATTCATTTCTTTGGTAAGAAAAAAGATCCTGAAGATTACGTTGAGCATTATTTTAAAGGAACATGGAAAAACCACTGAGAGACATACTTAGAAGAATATACAATCAATGCTTTTTATGAACCATAGTTGCAGAAGATCCTTGACTTCTCAGGCAAACCGTTCTAGAAATGATTTTGGTTTTTTAACAAATTAACTATAAATCCTAAAACAATAAAGATAGATCGCCGGTCTCTCACGTTTCTGCTATCAGTAGAAAGCCTAAAAACAGTCCAAATCCTTTTTGTTATCAGCGCATAATTTTTATGTTGTTTTAGAGTCGCCACATATCTAAGCAGATTTGAACAAGCTATGTGCGGCTTTCAGAAAAAATGGAAGCCATGAGGATCCATTGATAGCTGCTGGGACTTTAATTACTTAGAAACGTGTTTGTAAATGTGAGCTTTCATATGTATTGATAAGGTATTGTTATATATGGGGTTCGTCATCCGATGAACTGGAGTCTATTGTTAGTATGATTGAACTCGGCTCTTGAGCTTGACTTGTAAGAGGAAAGATGTCCCAATTAACCATCCCAAAGAAATCCAGAGCCAATTTTTGCCGGTTAAACGCTAATATTTGCTTATATTATATTCAACAGAGAATTTGGAGATTCAAATAATCATTATCGACAACTACGGAAATTATTCGATGAATCAATTTCTAGACATAAATACAAATCAGCTGATGAATATAGAGTGATAAATAACTATACAGAAGACAGTATAAGGTTCAATCTCTCTCAGGCATTTCCATTCGAGAAATAAGCCATTCCCGTAACTAAAAATATATGGCAGACATGGAAGACTGATAATGTATCAGCTTTAGAAAAAGGTTTACAAGAGTTGATCAAAACATGGACTACCGAGCAAAATTTCACACATACAACTATACCAGATTCTCAAATGAAGAAATTTGCTGAAAATTCATTCAAAGATTCTGCTCCTGATATCATTAAGGCTTTCAACTTACTACCTCATATTGTGTTGAAAAGTGACTTAATGCGGTATATGTTATTATTCGTGAAAGGTGGACTTTACTCAGATATTGATACTGCAGTTTCAAGACCTTTGGATCAATGGTTAAGTTATAACAATACAATGATTGGTCCGTCAAACACGGAGAACCAAATTGGACTTATAGTTGGTGTTGAAGGGGATGAGGATCAAAAAAATTGGACAGATAAGAAGATACCTAGAAGAGTTCAAATATGTCAATGGACATTACAATCTAAGAAGGGCCATCCTTTTTATAGGGAGCTGATTGCCAAGATTGTGGATTTGGCTTTAAATCATTATGATAGTAAGACAGAAGTCTTGACCAAAGATGGTAAGAAATTTGATTTTGGTAAAGTATCACCAACGTATCCGATGGGTGTGCTGGAGTGGACTGGTCCTGCAATGTTCACTGATACTTTTTTCGACTACTTGAATCAAGTTTATACAACCACAGAAATGTTGGATCCTAGTATCAATTTCCAACAGAATAAAATCATTGATCCCAATAGACGATTGAGATTACAGAGAAAAATCAAATACGCTTAGCTGCAAAGCTCAGGACATCATGAATATAACCCAACCTATTATCCATTTGGATGGCAAAATTTGACCAAGATTCAACATCCAATCTTATTCGATGATGATGTTTTAATCTTACCAAGATCGGGTTTTTACTGGGAACAAGACAAAGATAGCGAGTGTTATGCCCGTCATTATTTCAGAGGTTCATGGAAGAGTCATTGATATCCACTTGCTATATATTATAGAAGCATCTGAGAATTCAAATGGTGTTATTTGATTTGTCTAGTAGATAATGAGAATCTCGAAGACGATTTTTC
This sequence comes from Hansenula sydowiorum, assembly GCA_030574735.1. Classification (NCBI taxonomy): domain Eukaryota; kingdom Fungi; phylum Ascomycota; class Saccharomycetes; order Phaffomycetales; family Wickerhamomycetaceae; genus Hansenula; species Hansenula sydowiorum. The sequence continues at coordinate 5,131 of JAJMFN010000358.1, forward strand.
GTAGTCCCCAGTCCCTTCTTATTAGTCCTCCATTATGCTAGTCCCCAAAAAGTCTCAGACTTTTACTGAAATTGCTTGATTAAAATAATGTGAATCAACAGATGGATGAATCTAAAAGGATGAAGAACGAAACCTTTAAGAAAATGTTCAAAAATGTTTCATTTTATTGAGGTCATCACGGGACCTTCCTCATTAGTTTGAGTACCCACCAATCAATGCGTTAACAAGAGAGACTAGTAACGAAGTCTTATATGCAACTAAAACAGTAGCAAAAAGTAGATTAATTGATCCCAACGGTTATTGATTTGCTTCAGAGGCCTGGATTACTGAATTGTGATTGAGGTATGCGAGTCATTGATGCCATTCCATCACAAGACTATTTAGGAAAGTGGATTAGCCAAACGTAGGGCTTGATTATCCAAGTAAGGTGATCAAGTTGGAAATATCCTTTTGTAGTGAGATCATAATAGGTCTTTCAGACAGACCGCAAGTGCCTCATAAAAGTTCACCACGGATTTCGGTAGACTTGACCAGACACATATCGACTCGTCCCCTTATTCTTTAATCAATGGCCATTAAATGAGGTCCAGCTATTTATGTTTCCAGAAACTTTTCTCTAAATATTTTCCGAGCCCTGCGTATAGAAGATCAGCTTTGAACAATGTCTGAACTTCAATTTGAAATCCTTGATCAATGGGACATGCTACGAAAACGAACACACTTTTGAGCAACTGAGTTCCCCAGTAGCTTCATGAATCTATGCTTAAACTTAACCCTCGTAGAGCCAAGCGCTTATCTGCATGGACAATGGCTAACGTGGGAGAATTAATATTTTCACAGATTGACTATTAATTATTCAATTGCTACCGGAACCACACATTCCACAAAGATCCCTGCTCCTTGACTCATTGAAATCAACATCTATTGTGTTGATTGATATTGTCGAGCTCTTGACCTTTGGACCTGAAAAGTTGCCGCGTGTACTGTACAGGTGATGAACTGAGCTTTCCTAAAGCTTGAGAGTTGTTGTCTTCGGTTCCAGCGATTCATGCGCGTGATATGCACCAAGGGCGAAACCTACATGATCATCGTCTACAGAGCTTTATTTTATTTTTACTGTTTTTTTTTGGTTATCTATATGCTCTCTCAAGTTGAGCTTCTTCAATTTTATTTTCTTGTAGATAATATAATACTTCTGAGCAATTGAAGCATGAGACACTGCTTAAAGTACATTTTTTTTATCTGAAAGTCAATATCTCCTTTTTTCATGAACCACCCGATGGTTGACAAACCTCTTATAAGGAAAGGATATCTAGGAACCACTAGAATTATATACTTTCATACACGTTATTACACATTATTATAGTGAGGATATTACACTCTAAAAAAATCTCTCAGCTTAAAGGTACCAAGATGATAGTGCTAAGCAAAAGACAGAAGTTCATAAATGCAGCTACGATCCTTGTATTGTTCATGGTAACATTCGTCGTTCATGAAAATAAACTACATCATACGGCTAAAGAACAATTTGAGCTTCTTTTTTCTTCATATTCCTACCAAAGCGTTGACGAGTATAGAGTCTCTTCATATCCCGAAGACGATATAAGAACAAAATTAGCATCAAAATTTCCATACGTGAAAAACACAGATCCAATACCTAAGAATATTTGGCAATTATGGAAAACTGATAAGTTGGATGAGCTTGAAAAGGGTTTAGTGAAATTGATTCACACTTGGGATTCCCAACCAAACTTCACACACCATATAATAAGAAATGATAAGTTTGATGAGTTTATAGGGGAAGCATATGCTGAGATACCCGAGGTTCTACAAACTTTACAAAAACTACCTCATATTGTGCTTAAAAGTGATTTTGTTCGTTACCTAGTTTTGTTTGCCTATGGTGGTATTTACACTGATATTGACACTGCAGTTACAAGAAATATTTCCGATTGGGTCACATATACCAATAATTTGGCACCACAGGGAGAGAATAAAGCTGGTATGTTGATTGGAGTGGAACATGATAGAGATTCCAAAGATTGGTTTAGACGAGGTCAAACTAGACGTTTCCAAATGTGCCAATGGACATTACAATCCAAGGCGGGTCATCCCTTTTATAGAGAATTGATTTCAAGAATTATTGACTTGACATTAAATCGTTATGACGCTGAAGCAAATGTGCTTACTCATGATAGATACGGGAAATTTGATTTCAACGAAGGTTCAGAGACATATTTCAGGGGTGTTCTGGAATGGACTGGGCCAGCGTTAGTTACAGATGTCTTGTTTGACTATTTGAACGAAGTTTATAAAGTTTCTGAAGAGTTAGATCCTTACTTGGACTTTTATCATGAAAGAATAGTGGATCCCAATAGGAAATTAAACCTTCAGAAGAAAATCAAGTATCAATATTCAAGAGGTGATAACCAAAACTCGCACGTCTATGGAGAGAGTCCAATGGGGTGGCAAAATCTGACCAAGATCGAACATCCTGTCTTGTTTGATGAAGACGTTGTCATTCTACCAATGTTTGTTCTTCATTGGGATCAGAAGAAGAAGGACAAGAGTTATGTCCACCATTTCTATAAAGGAACCTGGGTCAGAGATTGAGATCGAGACTTTCGTGGATCTTTTGACAGGCATCTGTACGGTCCTAGACCTCAAAGCCAACAGAGGTGATATAATGCACAAATTGGAACATTCGCTTTCTTTTCGCTCTTGTGGTTAGACGATATGCACGGCCACTAAAATGAGAATCATGGGTTGATTATTGTTTACCGGCATTCTGGCAGACAACTACAATCACCTTTTGGGTATAATAGACTGGAGTCTCAAAGTACGAGAATAAGCACTTGAGCATCCATTTGCCACACACACGGCCATTTATTGTGTTTTTTTGAAAACACGCTCAATCATGGTTTTTCAGAATAGTTGCAAGTTTACTTAAGACTCTGGACTTTTGTCGTACGGTGGAATTATATATTTTCTTTGATCAATAATATAGCTGAAATTATTATATCGTATTATTCGCTGTGAAGATAACGATGGCGTTGAGTAAAAAGCAAAAATCTGTTACAATTAGTACAATATTTGTGATTTTTTTGATATCATTCTTTGGTCGTAAGCACAATATTCACCAAAGAGCTAAAGAACAATTTGACTTTTTGCTTACTCAATATTCATACAAAACGGTTGATGATTATAGAATCTCATCATATCATGAAGAAGACATAAAAGATAATATTAGCATCAAATTTCCCATATGTCAAGAATACAGATCCAATACCTCGAAACATTTGGCAATTATGGAAGACGGATAAGATTGACGATTTAAATGAAAAACTTCAAGGACTAGTTCATTCTTGGAATTCTATACCAAATTTCGAACATAACATAATAAGTGATTCTATGATTGATTTATTCATTGAAAAAGAATTTGATGATATACCAAAGATTAAAGAAACGATCGATAAACTGCCTCATATTGTGCTTAAAAGTGATTTCACTCGCTACTTGCTATTGTTTGCCTATGGAGGTCTCTACACTGATATCGATACCGAGATGACAAGAAACATCACAGAATGGATCTCTTATCGAAATTCTTTTGTTCCCGAGGGGGAAAATAAAGCAGGTATGGTCATTGGTGTTGAGCATGATAGAGATTCAAAAGATTGGTTTAGACGGGGGAAAACTAGACGTTTCCAAATGTGTCAGTGGACACTACAATCAAAAGCTGGTCATCCATTCTACAGGGATGTTATCAGTAGAGTGGTGGATCTGATGCTGAATCATTATGATAATGAGACCAAGATCTTATCGGTTGATAGATATGACTTGAAATTCGATATTAACAAAGGCTCAGATTCTTATTTCAGAGGTGTATTGGAATGGACAGGACCCGCCATGATCACGGATGTCTTGTTTGATTATTTGAATGATGTTTATATCAAATCTGAACAACTTGATCCTTCTTTAGATTTTTTACATGGAAAAATTATTGATCCAAACAGGAAATTGAAACTTCAACAAAAGATCAAATATGAATACGTTAGGGGTGATCATCAAAATTCATATATTCCAGGCGAAAAACCTATTGGATGGCAAAATATAACCAAAATAGAGTATCCGATCTTATTTGATGATGATGTCTTCATAATGCCAATCCATACATTCCATTGGTCTGAAGAGAGAAAGAAAGATAGTTATATTCATCATCACTACAAAGGCTCTTGGGTTAAACATTGAGTATATAATTTACAGAATTGTGTCGTTCATGGTGACTGAAATTGTACTGCATATTCAAATGTATCATTATGTTTATTTCTGTCCAGCTCGCTCTCATTTCAATTCAAAAGCTAAATATTTTACTGATCGAGAGTGTACCTGTTGAACAACACTTCAACTAAACAATTTTTAACATATAATCCCATCAACATGAGGCCTGGTTTTATTGGAGGATGTTTGGATGTAATGTATAGATGTCTTATGTAGTCTCGGTAAATAGGACTAGGAGGCTGAAGAGACTAGGATATTAGTTTTATAATGCCTTTAGAGACTAACCACATCATATCCCTTCTTTCAAGACAATATCAAAAAGAATGTAAAGAAAATATGATATTTGTGATACAATAGTAGAAAGGTAGCAATGCATTATTATCATACAAAAGTGCTGATTAAAGTGTTGTAATATTTTACTTAGTTCTTTAATTCTCGAATTGGCCTTCTGCTGATGATATTGGAAATTTTATTTTGACACTTTGAAAAAGTAAAGAGAACTATAACTTTTAGCTTTGATTTAACAAGAAAGTAAACAAGACAGTAAGCTTGTAAGAACTGAATTGGGTTGCTCTGAGGATATAGCTCATATAATCTATATAACAGCATCAAGTCATCTTGCTCATTTAGCTTGAATTCAGAGAACTAATCATCAACTATTGAAATGAGCGCCAACAAAAGGCTTACGAAAGAGTACAAAAAGCTCACACAGGAACCAATAGACTACATATATGCCAAACCGTCGGATAAAAACCTTCTAGAATGGCACTACATCATAACAGGACCTCCAGAAACTCCATTTGAAGGTGGTGAATATCACGGTATTCTTATGTTTAAACCTCAATATCCATTTGCTCCACCAGGTATCAAAATGATTACACCAAATGGTCGTTTTGCTCCAAATACAAAACTTTGCCTATCGGTTAGTGATTTCCATCCTGAGAGTTGGAATCCAGGCTGGAATGTGGGGACTATCTTGACTGGATTGTTGAGTTTTATGACATCTAATGAAATTGCAACTGGTTGTGTTAATACTAGTCCTCAAGCTAAAATTACCTATGCTAAAGCTAGCCATCAATTTAATCGTAATAATGTCGTTTTCCAAAAGGAGTTCAAAGAATATTTTGCTCAAGAGAAGGAAAATTTGAAGCAAGTTGCCAAAGATGCTGAAACTAAACGGATCCAAGAGGCCAGAGATGCTGCTCTGAAGAAAGATCAGTCTAGTACAGAACAGACCATCACCACAAAGAAGAAGCAAAGCACGGCTTCAAAGTTACCCAATAAAACGAATAATAAAAGAAGCAATGTTTCAGGGCTTGATGATGGTGACTTGTCAATATCTCAAAAACTCGAAACAAAAACCCCTATTGAATTGATCGAATTAGAGGATGATGAGGAGGATGATGGTGATGTTGAAGTTGTGGACTTGAGTAAAGCCGATGATGCCATTGTTGTGATAGATTGAATAAACCCCTGCGCTACTTGATCTGATCGGTTGAATAATTATAATATATGAATTCATGAATTAGATTTTTATGTACAAATAAATAAATGTAGATCTCCCAAAGTATCTACTTTTTAGATTTTTTACTCTTTTTGGATTTTGATTTGGAAGCTGTTTGTTTAACAAACGGTTTTTGAGCTTTTTTAACAGAATCTACTGATGATTCTTTACTCATCATTTTTTTGGAGATTTCAGCAACATCTTGAACCATTTCCTTCCCAATTTTTAATGGCCAAGTTTTCCCCATTTCTTCCTTCATCTTCTTTTTCTCCTCTGCAAGTTTCTCTCTCGCCTTACCGTACTGTTGATCATAAGTTAGTGCTTCCTCTGCGACTTGAATGGAGTCTTTACCGAAAGCAACATCGAAAACACGACCATCACCCCAAAACCAACCATTTCTATCAACCAACCAATACCCAAATCTTCTGTTTTGCTCTTTCAAGAGAAAGAAAAAAGTACTTTTATCTAAAGTACCATAGATCCCATTCTTGGTGAATATCCTACCCTTTGATGATCGATTCAAATCTTTTAAGGCAACAGTATGAACCGGAGTAGCTCTTCCTGGTAATAAAGGATGCGAAGTGAATTTAACAAACGATTCTGCAGGAGTTTTTCCCGGTAGATACCATATTCTTCTAATCAATTTTGTTGGTATTGTAATTAAAAAAGTCACAAATGCAGCAGCTATAGATGCAATACCAAGGTTCAATAAAATTCTTCCAATGAAATATAACAAATCACCATCCTCTTTATAGATTTTATAAGAGGTACTGATCAGCCATTCGGTCAAGATTAACCCATACGCAGCAACAACAAATGCCAGTGCACCACATGCTAAGAAGTACAATCTATGAGATTCGGCTTCGTATAACAATTCAGGGGACTTTTTTTGGTACAAAATTTCAAGCATTGATCTTAAAGTATGAGAATTTGAAGTCGGCACACCAGGTTTGGGTAATAATGAAGATCTATTTCTCAAGGGGAAAGATGGGATTCTTGACATGATTGAATTCGATTGATCAGTTTCTCCAGGGATAGTCTTACGGAATGATTCTGGTAAGTTTGGAGTTTGTATAGTTGGAGGTGGAGGTGATGGTGGTTCTGGATGGGGTTGGTTCTTGGACAATGAAGATTGAAATCTAAATAAGGGAATCCCATGATGTATATGATGACTTGGTAGGAAAGACGGTCTGATCACCAATCGAGATTGTAAGATGTGTCTTCTAAAGACGTTCATCTTGTGGATTTGATGGTTTTGGTTGAATAAACTTGTTGATTATGACTATGGTTCTGTTTTTTTTTTGTATATAAAATTTTCGGAGACAATAGAGGAAATGTTACTTCTACAAAGAAATCACTGTTTTGATGTATAAGGATATGTTTATATGACATTCAATTGTTTAGCTCTATTATATATCTCACCTAATCACTTTTTCAGATCATTAGCTTTTTTCAAAACACACGGATTATGTCCAATGTATTTCCCATTCAGTTCTTTAAATGCTTTCAAATAGTCATTTGGATCACTAAACGCAACGAAACCATACCCTTTGTTCTCACCCTTTTGATTCAATGGCACCTTGGCCTTAGAAAGACTTGGGTATACCGAGAACGATTTTAAAAGAAGGGAATCGTTAGCATCTGTACCTAGATTTCCCACAAATAATCTAAAGTGTTTTGGATCCCATTCTTCTAGTGAATGATCCTTGGACTTCACTTTGGTCTTGTAGTTCTTGTTCTGTTTATGGTTTGACTTATTGGCATTGGTTGATGTATACGGTTTGGACTGTTGTTGTGGTTGTTCTGGTGACTGGGTTCTTGAAATAGGCGTTATATTGATTGATTTGTTCTGTTGTGATAGTAAAAAAGATTCTGGTCGCACACCAGACGCTAAACGACGATCTGAAGATTTGGCATTATGGATCTTTGGCTTCCTGACCTTATTGGCATTGTAGTTCGAGGACATTTTGCTGATTTATTGTTTGTGCAAATTGTGCAAATTGGAAAGATTCTACAATTTTTTATGTCAAAGTTTATATATTTAATTCTATCTCGGTACATGCAACAACACCGGTTTTCTAATATGGATAGCTACTTACAAAAAGCCCAAACATTTCAAGATATAGTCAAAGAATAGTCCAGCAGACAAGATCAACCCAGAGTTGATGTTCCCAGTGAAGGCATTCCAACAGCTGCGTGGGTCGTCAAGGTCCACGTCTTTGATCATCTTGATCAATCTATAGGAGAAGATCCCACCTCCAATGAGGAACCCTGGGTTCAGTAAGATCCCGGCACTATAACCAGCAGTGGTGAGTAAACCCAACTGTGTTGCAGTTAATCCAGTGAATATTTTCTTGGAATGAGCTCCCCATGCTAAAGCTGTTGATTTCACACCAGCTTTGACATCAAATTTCTTATCCTGATGGGCATAGATCGTATCATAAGTCATAGTCCAACAGAATGTTGAAAGGAATAATGGAATCATTGTGTTATAATCCACAATCCCCAAAGCTGGGAACCCCAAAAGAGCACCCCAGTTGAAAGCCAACGAAAGAACTGCCTGTGGATAATACGTGAATCTTTTGAATAAGGGATAAGAACAGACTAGCAATAATGATGGAAGACCCAATAGGTAACAATTCCATGGTAACAACGTGGCAAAAATTAAACCAGTAGTCAGCTGGGCACCTGCAAACCCCAATGCTTGCTTTGTAGTGACCCTCCCACTGGCAATAGGTCTTTCAATGGTTCTCAAAACCTTGTCGTCATAGTTTTTATCAAGTATGTCATTAACTGTGCAACCAAACCCTCTCATGATAACAGAACCAACACCAAAAATTGTCAACGACCCCATGGTGGCCAAAACTGGAGCGCCAGCACTCGTGGCAGCCATCAGTATCGACCAAGTACAGGGGATGAACAATAACCAAGTCCCCACAGGTTTTTCCAGTCTTGCTAATTCAGCGTAAGGTATCCATTTTTCAGGTAGACGAGATACAAAAGGTCCCAATCCATTAAGTCTTAGTTGAGCAGCAACTTTACGTTCTTCTGGAGTGAACGATTCAGCTGATGGGGCTTCCTTGTCTAGATGTATTTTCAAAGGAATCTTCTCTTCTTTTGAGGGGTCTACTGGGCCTGTGGATGCCCAACGGTTCAGTCTTGAGCAAGAAGCTCCAATAATAAGGGACTTCTTGCCAAGTAGCTGGGCCCGTATCTGACGGTTGATCATAGGCAAAGTGAAGCGTAGCATCCCAACCATCTTGTATCTTGGTCAGTATTCCTCGAACGGCTTCTCTTTGTGAGTTCGAACGTGATGGGAAAGTTGATAGAGATAGTTTCACTGACGGTTTGATTGTCTAAAGCTTTGTTCCTTTTCTCGGAACTAGAATGCGAATCTTTTTGACAGGTTTGGTGCGAATATCGGGCTTTTACAACGGTGTATTGACAGTTGTTAGGTGAAACTGCTTGTATTTACTAGTGAGGCTAACACGATTTGTTGTATCTTGATTTAACGTATTTATTGACGTGAAATCTTGATAATGTATAGTAGTCAGCTATAGTAAACTTTCGGTAGGGAAATCTTCATGGCCTACTCGCGAATGTGTTCTGCAAACATTCCATCGTTCGTCTTTCGTTTAAAACGTTGAGAGAAACAGCTTTGAAGAGGTGGATGGCCAGAGATTTAGAGACTATATACACTGTTTGAAGAAGGAAAGATGGTTGTTTACACTGCATCTACTACAGCACCAGTCAATATTGCCGTATGTTCTTTACTGAGGAGGAAAGTGGGCTTCTGAGGGAGGAGAGGCATCTGGAAAGAGAATACTAACATTCTGCAATAGACCTTGAAATATTGGGGGAAAAGAGACAAGCAATTGAACTTGCCTACAAACTCTTCGATCTCTGTCACTTTGGCTCAAGATGATCTGAGAACATTGACATCTGTTGCCACTTCTGAAGATTTCAAAGAGGATAAACTTTGGTTGAATGGGGAACAAGAATCATTATCATCTGAAAGAACACAAAATTGTTTAAAAGATTTAAGAACTTTCCGTGAAGAATTGGAACAATCCGACTCAACTTTACCAAAGATCTCCTCTTGGGGGTTGCATATCGTTTCTGAAAACAATTTCCCAACCGCTGCTGGTCTTGCCTCTTCAGCTGCAGGATTTTCAGCTTTAGTTGTCGCCATTGCCAAATTATACAAGTTGCCACAATCAACTTCAGAAATCTCCAAAATAGCTAGAAAAGGGTCAGGTTCCGCTTGTAGATCATTATTTGGTGGTTATGTTGCATGGGAAATGGGTGAATTGGAAGATGGTTCAGACTCCAAAGCTGTTGAAGTTGCCCCATTATCTCATTGGTCAAACTTGAAAGCCGCCATTTTAGTTGTTAGTGCGGATAAAAAAGATACTCCATCAACTAGTGGTATGCAAACCACTGTACATACTTCAGATTTATTCCAATGGAGAATTAAAGAAGTTGTTCCAAAAAGATTTGAAGAAATGAAAAAATCAATTTTGGCAAAAGATTTCTCAACATTTGCTGAATTAACAATGAAGGATTCCAATTCATTCCATGCCACTTGTCTTGATTCTTATCCACCAATCTTCTATTTGAATGATACTTCCAAGAAAATCATCAAACTGGTTCATGCTATCAATGATTTTTACGGTAAGATTGTTGCCGCTTATACTTTTGATGCTGGTCCAAATGCCGTTATTTATTATGAAGATACAAATGAATCCAAAATTTTCAGCTTTTTGTATAAATTATTCCATCAAGTTGATGGATGGAAATCTAAATACTCTCCAGAAACTTTGAACGCTTTTGAGCAACAATTCGATTCCATTAGTGACAAGATCCAATTCCAATTGGATGAAGAATTATACAAAGGTGTCTCTAGAATCATCTTGACTAAAGCTGGTGATGGTCCACAAGATACTAAAGAATCATTAGTTGATGCTAATGGGTTCCCAAAAAGCACCAAATAGACGTACTCATAGAACAAATTTTTGCTCGATTTGCTTATAGATGATAGCTGTATATTAAATAATCAAAATGTTTTTCTTTTGCATTAATAAAGAAGCGAAACTGTAGTGAAGAATACAATGATCAGTATACGCATTTATTTTCAGTACGATTTGCAGTTTAAAACAATTATATATCAAAAACCAACAGACTTACTATATAATACACAAAGTTTCAAGATTGAAGAAATACAATCAAACAACTTTAAAAAGAGGCACATAGGTGGACAAATGATAAAAAAAAGAAAAGTTCAAGTAAATAAAAAAAGCTTCATAAACAAAAGGACCCTGCCAGTTGTCAAAATTAGGGGGAAAACACACACAAAAACACACATAAAATCACAAATATATATCAAAAAGGGCAATACCCACTTGTCTCGTTCCCCTTGAAAATAACTCATCATATTTAATTATACGTGATGAAGAAATGACGTGTCTCTTTATACTTCATTCCATCTCCATATTCTAGCTTTACAATCACCACTACCGGTGGCAAACATACCATTACCACTAATTGCATTGTTAGCAACAGAAACACTGATGACAGAATTTCTGTGACCTTGTAACATCAATAATGGGTCACCAGTCTTCTTTTCCCAAAATATCACACCACGATCTTTGGAACCTGAAAGAATATATTGAGAATCTGGAGAAGAACAAACTGAAAGAACAAAATCTTTGTGTCCAACATATGTAACTTCACAAGCTGTAACGTTTTTAGATTGGGTGGTACTGGTGTTTGCAGAATTACCCAATTGTTTTAATGACCATAATTTAACAGTACGATCCAATGAACCCGAGGCAACTTCAGAACCATCTGAAGTGAAGGCAACGGAATAAACAGAATCTTTATGACCTGTACCAGCTTCGTTTTCTGAATCCAATCTTTCAACAAGGAACCCAGTTGATGAATCCCAAACACGAACAGTACGATCTAAAGAACCTGCTGCGACTAATTTACCATCAGGAGAAACAGCAACAGTGGTGACACCATCTTCAATTGATAAAGTTAATGAACATTGACCACTTTGTAAATCCCAAATACGAACAGTACGATCACCAGAACCTGAGACTAATCTATTACCATCTGGGAAGAAATCCAATGAATAAATATCTTGTTCATGTCCTCTCAAATATTTGGTGATTCTTCTTGTTGATAAGTCCCAAATTCTGATAACTTTATCCTCGGCACCTGTAGCCAAATATTTCCCATCTGGTGAGAAACAAACGGATCTAATGTATAAATCAGCACCAGAATTACCATTTTCAGCAGCACTGTTATCATCAGTTAATCTAGCAACCAATTCACCAGTTTCAACACCAAACACTTGGGTAGTCTTATTACAACCAGTTGCTAAGAATTTACCATCATTTGAAAAACGAACACAACAAACAACTGAAGAATGATCCAAAGAATGAACTAGTTCAACATCAACATTTTTTGGTAAAGATGGATTGTACAAGATATAATAATCTGGTTGTAATTTTTTCAAGTGAGGTGGGACCAAAGTTGAATCCAAATCGTGTAAGAATGGTGGGATTTGTTTATTATGAGCAGCTCTTTGATTAGCTGGAACAAGATATCCATTAGAAGCACCATTGGTAGCAGTGGTTTCTAATTGGGCACCAGCAGCACCACCACTTGGAGTGGATTGTGGTTTGGTTTCTTGTGTGGCCACTTGTTGTTGTGGTTGAGCTGGTGGGGCTTGTGATTGTTGTTGTTGTGGTGGTTGTGGTTGTTGAGCTGGGATTGGAGCCAATGGAGCTGGTTCAGTTTTTGGTTGATTTGGAGACACTGAAGGTTGTTGGGCTGATCCAACTGGAAGCAAAGGTTGTTGAGGAGGTTGCTGGGAACCTGGTGGAGGTGGTAATTGATGATGTTGTTGAGGAGGTTGTGGTTGTTGATGTTGAGGAGCTTGAACAGGTGGTAATTGGGATTGGGATTGTTGTGGAGTATTAGCATTGGAACCACCTTGGTTGAACCCGAAGGCTGGTCTTGGCAAGCTGTTTGAGCCATTGGTCAAGATTGGTTGTTGTGGTTGTTGATTTGGTTGTTGTTGATGTTGTTGAAATGACGCCAATTGTCTATCTTTCAATTCCAATTCGCTTTTCAATCTGTTAATTTGATCTTCGTAGGCTTCCTTGATTTTTCTGTGTGCCATTTCCAAGTCATAAACGGTTTGTCTGATCTGTTGCATTTCTGAAGTTTGTTGGTTGAATTTGATGTCGTATTCGTTCTTGTGCAATCTAAAGCTTGAAGCTTCATTGTTCACGTTTTCGAATTCCTCCTTGATAGCGTCGAGGAGTTCATTCAACCTTTGGTAGTTCTGATGCGTTGGTCTTTGATTGTAGGACATCGTGTTGAAAGCTGTGTAAACCTGCGATTGGCTTTGGTGATCCTGTCCTGTCTGATAGATTTGTCGCTAAGCTCGTTCTCAACCTTTCCACTCGAAAGTGTCTTTATGGCTTTCAAGTTGGGTTTAATACTTGAAAAACTCTTTTTCGTTGAATCTCCTGGAGGTCGGAACTCGAGATGATGTAAGCACCTCCACGTGACTGAGATATATTCCCGACCGATTCACAAAATGTAAACAAACAACTTTTTGGTATAAAGAAATGGTTGATCTGATTGTATTTAGGAGGGTTTACTGGTAGATCAGAAGAGCATTGAACTGAGAAATGCCACCAAAGAGGAAAGCCACCAGGGCCTCGAAGAGAACCCAAAAGGACGAAGACCCATCTCCAGGGGTGGAAGTGTCCCAAGTCGAGGTTGAAGAGCGTATGTTTATGGTTCAGATTCACTGATCTGATCTGAGTTACTAATCGTTATAAGCAACTCCAAAGAAGCAAACGCGCAAAAGAGGAGGTAAGAAGAAAGAGCCAGAACCTGAGATTGAGGAATCACAACCAGAAGCGGAACCAGAATCTGAGCCAACTCCGCTCAAAGAAGCCACAAAGGACACAATAAAACCAAAAGCCAAGGCACCATCAGTATCCAACTCGTTGCCAAATTCAAAGCCTAAGCCAATTGCACAACCATCATCACCAACCAAGAGACTATCGTCGATCTCTTCGAAAATTCCATCTCCAGTCAAGAGATCATCATCATCAGGAAGACCAGAATTGGATTATAAAAAAACAGAACAAACTATAAATCAAACGTTTCTTTCGAAAAACATACCAAAATTAAACAACATAATAGATGATTTGAAATCAACAAAGTCTGAAAACTTGTTCGATGAATTGAAATCGTCCACAGAAACTCGATTCAGAGCTTCAGATGATTTGATAAATTCATTAACTAACAAAAACCAACAATTATTGATCGAATTAGAAGAAACAAAAAATCGGTTAATAGAATTGGAAAATGGTGAACGTCAAACATCCTCAAATGAAGAAGAATCATTCCGAAACGAATTGATCTTGGATATGCTTGAACAAATCGTCGGTTTAAGAATACATAAAGTCGAAGATACAGATGAAGCATTATCTTTTGATTGTTCCCAATCCGGCAAAAATGGCTGTATGTATTCTATCCCAAGTTTTACATACATTGGATACTAACATTTCAATAGTCCTGGATTATAAACTCACCATTCCAAAAGAAGATTCTTCAGAAATCATATATACACCAATCAACGCCGAGCAAGATCAAGAAAATTTGAAAACATATTTACCGGATTATTTCTTTGACGACTTGACTTTCCCAATAGATACTGTGAGTAATCTATACCTCCCCGTTCTTTACCAATCACTAACTTTTTTAGCTTCAACAATTCTATCATAAAATCTACAGAGGTTTGAACAAATGAGTCAATGACCTATACTACGCATCATTTTTGAGGTTCATAATAATGTAGACAGTATCATTCTATAATGCAATTCCTTATTGTACAACTCTCTATATGACCATCTAGTTTAATTCCAATTTACCTTCTTTAGTGATCTGGATTTTCTTCAACAATTCTTTCTTATCATCTTTGGACAACTGTTTCAACACTTTATACAGTTGTTTCCCCTTGTATTTTGTTAAATCAACGTTTGGCTTCTCGACTTTAGAAGCACTCTGTTTCTTCTCTTTCTTCTCAACTTTTTCGACAGGTTTCTTCTCAATAGGTTTTGGCTTCTCTTGTTGCTGCTGATTCTTTTTAGGCTTATACAGGGCCTTTTGATACTTCTGGTCCTCCGTTATACACTGTGTATGTTGTCTATAATCGCCCCCTGAAAACGTAGTTGAACAGTCGATACAGGTGAAATAAGCACCATAACATCTTTGAGTATGTTGGTCTGCTTTCTTTTTAAGCATGGATTCATTACAAACCTGAAAGAGTTAATTTTAAAGAGTCAAGGATGAAATCATATACTAATCACTCACTTCACAACTGAAAGTAACCATCTTGTCTAATAATATTTCTTCGTCTTCTCTACGTGATCTTCAGTTGAACTCCGAATTGATAAGATTGAAAATTTTCTTTTTTTATGAGCTCCATATTTTTTTGCAGAGATGAGGTGTGCAATCACCAAAACAATAGATCTTTTGACATAAAATTACTACAAATTTACAACAAATTTGGAATAACAAACAGCTTCTTTTATCTTTTAGTACGAGTATAAACCTCGTTAGCTTTAGGTTTCTAGTGTAACATAGTTGGCTGGGAATAAACCTTTGTCACCGCTTTCAGTTTCACCTAACCACCAATCTTCGTCAACAAATTGAATATTGACAATACGTTGACCTTCGGTAAATGTTATTTCGTTATCTTCGGAAGCTTCATAGTCATATTCAGCAATGGCCGTAGCACCGGCTTCCTCGGTTGGCTCCTCAGTTGGTTCTTCTTCAGCTTCTGGTTCAGCTTCTGGTTCTTCTTCTGGTTCTGCAGCAGCAACTGGTGCTCTTGAAGGTAGTGTTGGTGTAGCATTACCAGATCTTGAAGGAGGAGCCGGAGGTGGTGCAGCACCTCTTGATGGCAATGATGGTTTAGCTTCTTCTTCCTCTTCCTCCTCATGTGCTGGTGTTTCTTCTGCTTCTTGTTCTTCTTGTTTTGCATCTCTACCTGGGAACTCTGATCTTTCATTAGCTGGGAATGCACTTCTAATACCTGGAGATGGAATACCATTGTTAAAAGATGGTGGTTGTTGTTTGTCGAAATCATATGGTTCTTGAACTTGTGTTATCTCGGATTGTGCGCTTTGTAAGCCTGGAGATGGAAGACCAGCTTTAATTGGGAGGTCATCATCATTAGAATTCAAGTTGTTGAATCTACTCTTCAAGTCCGAAACATTCACTTCATCGTTGACTTCTTCGATTTCTTTTCTATCTTCTTCAGCTTGTGATGAAGATGATTCTGGAGCTGCTGGTGTGGATGGAGAAGATTGTTGTTTCTTTTCAGCCCATAATTGAGCTGGTGTCTTACCATTCTCAGTACCAAAAGCCTTGGAGATACCACCAACAACTTTATCGGAACCTTTGTTCAAGCCACTAGTTGGAGCAGGTGGTTTAGAGCCGAATGAGGCTGACTTGGTTTTCAAATAATCATCCATTTCTTTATCTTTTCTTAATCTTTCCTTTTCTTTCAATTGTTCAATTTCGAGTCTTGGATCTTGTTTAGATTTTTCTTCCTTGATGACATCTTGTAAATTAACACGGCCAATTGGTTTATGAGTTGAAGTATTTGGTTTTAGTGGATTTTTGGCGAAATCTCTTTCCTTAATTTCTGGCTCATTCCAATCGTCATCTGCGGAGGCAGCTGAAGCTGAAGCTGGAGAAGGTTTGATGATTTGTGGTTCTGGTTTCGAGGCAGTTGAAGATTGAGAAGAGGTCTTTTTAGGAGCTGCTGGTTTTGGAGCTTCAGCTGGTTTTGGCTTGAAAGCTTTAGGAGCTGAAGCGGATGAGCTGGCGGTTGATGGGGCGTTTGATCTAGCTGATTGTATAGAATAACGAGCACCGGCAGCAGCACTAACTCTTGCCAAAAGATCGTTTCTGTCTAGATCATCAGAGTCTCTAGCAGTGACTTGGATATGGTAACCTTTCAACAGTCTTGAAACCTCAGCAAAGTTTTGAGCAAATGAAGATCTCGACTTGATTGGAGCTGAATCAGGACACCAACCAATTAACAAGTTCTTTTGGACATCAGAGCCTGGAGGATTGACTCTAGCCAATCCGAATTGGATTTGAGAGTCGTCGAATCCCTCTAGAAACTCTTCGAATTCAGTACCTTGCTCACTGACTTTGTATGCCTTTTGAGCATCTGGCCCATAAATAACCCAGGTTGTTGAAGGGTCACCTCTAACAACTTGCTCGTAAGCCTTTTGGATCTCTTTCCCGTTGGTGGAAAGGTTGATTTGTTCCATGATTGATGGTTCTTTGTCAATTTACGTTTCTAATCGGATTGAATAGCGTCAATTGAGCTTGATCTGAGTTTCAAGTTGATCTCTTCAAGAGTGAAATCAGCTTTCCGCCCCTAATTAAATGCCATGTTTCGAAATCGCTGATGTGGTCACAACCGGGGCTTCTTAACCACAGCGATACAACAAAGTCTCAGCATAATCTTCTTGATTGTTAAGCCGAAAGTATAGCATCTACTACTCTTGTGATTTCATATTGAAGAACAGTGTACTTCAGTGTACTTCAGTGTAATTCGTTTGAAGTACGCATTGAACTTGGGTTTTGTCTGAGATTAATCGGTAATGTGAAGACAAACTCAGATTGAAAAATGCTCGAAACATATCAGGGTATTGAAGTTAGTACTAATTCTCGCTTTTAGACCAATATAAATGGTAATGAGTCTGGGTGTATTGAGCTTTAAGGGTGATACAATCAACAATCCCCAGTCCACTTTGCGTTCCATTTCTGACTGCTTTGATGAAAATAGGATTTCATGTATTACTGGTGATCAATCTACAAGTTGCTTAGAGTGAACTCGATCATGACTAGTTTATCAGCCCACATCAAATCTCAATCCCTTATACCACTGAGCATCATTTGTGTCTTCACGTAAACGTATCTGTAGATTCCCGTTAGATTCTAGATCGTACGTGACGAGAGGGCGCATCTGGCAGCTCAACGTTCGATGGTGATAAATTTTGACGTGTCTCGCGATTTCCAAATTGATGATGCCCTTACGTCTACTTTCAGAACCCCTTCGCTATAATATGGTGAACAATTCGTTCTAGAGCGATCATAGTGGCTAAAATGAAATGATTCGTGTATTGCTTCTTCATATCAGAGGTGGGCAAAAAGGATCATGGGGAATACTGTAGCTCTCTGATTATTTGCACGGATATGTGGTGTACGTTTTACACCAATTGCATCAAATTTTCCTACGAGTATTTCACCTCCAATTATTGTCCAATTTTGAAACAAAATACTCACTAAAGAAAGTAAGACAAACTTCAATGAAAGATTACAGTCAGATGTGGTTAAATCGGAGCATGTTTAAGCTCAACAAATTGCTTCCGGTGTTATTGCAGCTTCTATTCCTTCTTTGTAATTCTTTGAGATTATGATGCTTTAGCTTTGGGCTATCCAATCTCTAGATATAAGATATAGCTTATGAAGAAGCTTACATCAACGCCATGGCAAAAAGATTTCAAATTAGCCGACTAAGAAGTGCGTTTTGAACTTCAATGCTTGAATAGTGCTTATAGTTGGGCTCTTAATGCTAGGCTTGTGACCTAAAATCGTTCTCAATTGTGTTGAATCAACAACAGTATTTTGACCTTTCCAAATTGAGATGTAAACCCACAGATTTCACTCAACGCAGCTTCCCAAATGTTGGAAGCTTTGAAGACTACACACATTCAAGAACTCACAAAACGATCACGATCGGTTGCTACTCTTCATGAACTAGCGGACTTGAAGTACTACATCAGACGAAGATTTGACATCTACCACGCTGACTGGATTCAACAATTATACCTTTCTCCGCAAAAAAAACTACGTAACAGGATTCTCTTTCAATTGTAAATAATAAAGATCTTATTACTGAGCATTGAACACTCGGCTAATGTGTCAAAGAAGTCATTTGAAGCCATTGAAAATCCACACTCATTCCAATTCGGGCTTTTAAAAAATACTTCCTCGGTTTGTTGTTGTGAATTAGTATCCCACTTGCTTCACCAAAATAACCAACAATCAAGATCTCAAGTACCCAAATGTTAGAGGGGAAACAATAATGTTGAATAGCTTTGTCAGATTTGAGTTGGTGCATGTGCAATAGAGCTCATAATGGAATATTTTGTAATTATTCCACCACCCAAGATCCGTAAGTTCAGAGAAGTAACCGGGACAGTAATCAGCCTCGGTGCAATAACTCACCTATGGCTTCACTAAGGTAACGTAGCCATTTAAATTGTCAAATGTTCTTTCCCTATGATGAAGAGAGCCAGCCATTTTTCCCATCGTACAAAGTTGAATCAATAGGAACCGCTGGCTCTCTCACTTTTTGCGCAAAAATTGGTGTTGACAGTGCGCTGAATGCGGTAATCACAGTGACTTTTTCGGGAAATGTATATATGGGCAGCGTTGCGCAAAAACCTAATCCACATTGGCGTGATGCATCTGAGAGCATGACGCATATACCCGCGTTGGACGTGCAGAGATAAATAGAAATCGTAACTTGACACGCTTGAAATCTTGCAGAGTGGTATAAACTCTCCTTTTGTTGGTAGAGAAGTGGCATGCAACGCTATCTGGATTCGAGTCCATAGACCTAGCGGGAGAAGAAGCACGTATATGATGAAAAGGTTTGCCGTTTTTATAAAACCAAATTCTTTCGCAATGTATTTTAAAACTTTCTAATCTTCAAGCTTTCTTTAGAGATCCATATACTTTCGTTCATCTTAATCCATTAATCACATCATATAACATCTATCACGTCTACAATGGTTCAAACTAACAGTCTATTGAAAAGCGGTGTTATGGGAGCGACCCTAGCTCTTACTGCTAGTGCACAATCTTTGTTCACTCCAGTGGATTTCCAATCTACTTTGGACTTATATTACTATTTCAGAAACAGTGATGCCATTGCATCTATTACTCAAGATGGTATAGATATTGAAGGTACTTTCAACTCAAATGCTGACTTGTGTGCTGCTTTAAAAGGAGCTCAAATTGTTTACTCCTCAGATAAAGGTGAAGACGTGCTGCTGACTTCAGATTGTTACTCAGTATACCATTTAGTTGATTCTTCAAGTCAGGAAGTAACATGGTCTTCATGTGAAGAATTTTCTTTCTACTCAACATACTGTTCAAGTGGCTCATCATCTGCTTCAATCTCAGAAAGTATATCGAGTACAGAATCCTCGATAGCTACTGCTTCAGAAACAATATCTTCAGCTCCAGAAAATACCATTAGTGGTGGTGAAACATTATATTTGACAACAGTTACTTCAACCATAAATAACATTGAAACCATATACACAACTTATTGTCCAATCTCAGAGATCATTGCTGCTAGATCTTCAGAATCAGTGACAGATGGTACCACAAATATTCATGCACTACCTGCCGAAACATCAGCCTCTACTACTGAAGCTTCGTCAAGCGTCTTTGCTTCAACTTTTGTCTCAACTCAAGATGGTAAAGTGGCTACATTCACCTCATTATATCCGGTCACCGCTGCTACTTCTTCAGCTGCTATCTCAGAACAAGCTGGAAGAGTCTATGTCACCAATACAGATTACTATGAATCTTTGGCCTCTGCTGAGTCTTCACAAGCTGTTGCGTCTAGCGCAGAAAATGTCTTGACTACTGTCACTGAAACAATTAACGGTGTTGAAACTACTTATACTACTTATTGTCCACTTTCTGGTACTTCTGGTGCTTCAAATGCTGCTGCTAACACTGAAAGTGTCTTAACTACTGTTACTGAGACTCTCAATGGTGTTGAAACTATCTACACCACCTTCTGTCCACTATCTGGTGCTACAAGTGCTTCTAGTGCTTCAATTGCTGCTGCTAACACTGAAAGTGTCTTAACTACTGTTACTGAGACTATTAACGGTGTTGAAAGTATCTACACTACCTACTGTCCATTATCCGGTGCTACAAGTGCTGCTTCCACTGCTACTAGTAATGCTGCTCCAGCTCTAGCCCCATCTTCAGCTGTGAGCTCTGCTAGTGCTCCAGCTGCTACTGTCGCTGCTGGTGACAAACCTGCTTCAAGCACCGCTGCCGTTGATGAACAACCAGCTGCCTCAAGTGTCACTGAAGGTTCATCCCCTGCTTCTGAAGCTCAGCAAGGATCAACCACTGTCGCTGCTGCCAATGCAACTGGTTCAGAACAAGCTACAACTTCTTCTGCTACTAGCGAACAATCCGCTACTTCTGGTTCCCCAGCTGTTCAACAACAAAGCTCTTCTTCTTCTTCAGCTGGTAACGCAGCTTCCCAACAAGTCTCAACCTTCGAAGGTGGTGCTGGTAGATTATTCAATTCAGTCTCCGCTGTTACAATCGTTGCTGTCTTGTTTGGTTTCTTCTGTTAAAGTGGTAAGTGTGCTTCTATAACCCTATTATAATTCTAATGTATATTTAAATAAAGTTCGTTTTGAAAAGTTCCAATGTAGGCAGACTTGAACGTTTAGATGAGCATTAGTTGCGATATAATCCGTAACCCTATCTTGGCGATGTATTAGATTAATTATTCAGACCGGTACATTTGTAATACTATTATACAGGGATTAAAATAGCAATAATGGTGAGACCCAATAACACATCATTTCACCTATACTCGGGTATTATTTCTTCAAGCTGATTTGACTTTCCTGTAAAACTTGGTATAGTTGTTGGTTATTGACTGGTAAGCTTTAAATCTTGAACGAAATCCCTGAGCAGCAAAGACCCAGAATTATTCAATGCAAAGCTTAATTACTTACAGATTTCGAACTACAAGCATTATCTGTTGCTTCAATTTTTAAGGTGTGGAAGATCCAGCATCCCATATTTTCCACTCGCCGATATAAGCAAGAGTCTGGATCATATGACGTGGGGTTTGGTACTTTCCTTTTAAAGTTCACAACGATGGGATCATTGAGATGAATCATGACATTATGTGAACATAAGGTTGTAAAGACTTCATCATCTTGATTTGCGGCCATTCTCGTGCTTGACTGTCGTGTCAATTAGACATGTGCTACTCATAGCTGACCTTTAGTTATGTCCAACAGCTGATATGCTGAGTATATGATTCAGCTTTGGCCCATTAGACCAGAAAACTACGAAGTTTGTACTCTCATTTGTGGAATACGACTTTCAATCTGGGTAGTTACGTAAATTCCTTGAGATTTTGAGATATACAGCATCTTGATTCCAAAATTTTGGTAAAATAAAGATCCCGAATTGTAAGTTTTGAAGATTTAGTTGTTCATCGATCTGATAGTCGAAGACATAGAACCCGAAGAAGAATGACAATTGTGTTAAGTGCTTCAAGCCACTATGCTATAAGGGAAGCTGCAACCAGCCACTCGAAGAAATTCACGACTCGAAAAGAATCTTCGAAGACTCCTTTCCCATAAGGTAGGCATGGTGATTAGGCAGGAAAAATTGCATCTGTCACGACAAATTTGGTTGGTAAAGAGTTGGCCTTTTTTGAGGTTGAAGTTATCACCCTTCGTGAATTGGGTTCCAAAATGGGCCCGCACGTCAGCCAATCTTGCATATTGGAATCTCCAACATTAACTGTTCACAACGGGGGGTGATTCTTGTACATATAGTTGCAAGTGGCAAGCCAACAAAAGTAGTTGAAAGAGCTGAAAGAAGAGGCAAAATTACCGTCACGATGTAATTTCATGGAGATCTCCTCAACAGCAATAGTACAAATCCAAATTAGTTGGTAAAGTTACATGGTTTGTATCTAATAAAATATCAATGCGTCCGGAACAAATCCCAACAAACCTACCAGAGTTTAAATAATACTTGTTTTGAGATCGATGAGAAAATTTTCCATCTTCCGCCGTTTGTTTTCCAATAGGTAGATGTAGCAACTCCTAAACCAATTTTAGTGTGCTGTATTGCAATATAAGAGCTAACGCGTTCGAAATTGCTTTGGGTATTTGAACCAGTAAATCAATAAGCTCTCCTTTGAGATGTTTTTATCAATTGCTCCAAAGGGATATAAGAACCAGCATAAAATCTTAGATCCAATCGCGATTGGCAAAAGGGTTTACTTTTTCGGAATTGTGAATGCATGGTTTACACAAAGTTGCCGTGGTGTTAAGCTTGTTTTTCGCAAGCTTGGGTCCATATTGGGAAGTCGTTGCGTAAAACATTACCCATTCCGGCTGACTGACCAAATAACAGACCATCGTGCCACTGATTCAGAACTAATAAAGAGTGGTCAACTGCTAAATGCTGTGATGCGCTGCGTATGAGATGTCCGCTGTACGTGATGCATATGTACCAGCCCCTTCAAAGCCAAATCTGCGACTACATTTGATATAGACGTAAACACGAACCCACAAATTGAATCCACAACTACTGTTTGGACCTCAGCGTGGTAAGCAAGAAGCGTTTCTGGGTTCCAATGCCGGCTTGCCAAATAAGCTTGAATATTCCAATAAGTAGATGTTCAATCCCAGCTTTTTCACAACTTTCTTTCCAGTTCAAGATTTCTTGAGAACTAATATAATTCATACCCACACTCACTAAGATCCCGCTTCAGATAAAGGTTCTTAATAGGTCAACAATATGAAAGCCATCACACTCTCGCTATCGCTGCTCTTGGTGATTGCCAAAGCCTTCGCTCAAACAACAAGTACTGATTCATTCACTGGTACTGCTACATATACAGCTTTCACAAAATCAAGTCAGAGTGGTTCAAGTGTTGCAACTGCTTCCTCAAATGCTGCTGGCTCATCTATAGCACCATCTGGTTTATCTTCAAGTCAAGGTGCTTCCTCTGCTCAACCAACAGCCTCTTCTGCTGCTTCTTCAGATTCTGCTCCTGCTGTTGCTTCTGCCTCATCATCTGTTGGTCAATCATCTCTAGAGTCTTCAGCTATCCCATCCAGTACTGATGCTTTATCCAGCTTTTCATCATTGCCAAGTAGCTCAGAATTGCCATCAAGTAGCGTTATTTTATCATCATACTTGAGCTCAAGCTTCCCAACCTTAACACCAACATTCTCATCAGCTCCATCATCATTCGGTGCTGGCTCTCCATCATCTTCATCATTATCATCATTCAATTCAGCTCCATACCAAAACTCAAGTTATATTTCAGAGTTATACAGTAGCATAGATGCTTCTTCAAGTGTGGAACTACCCCAAAGCTCAGATGTCGCTGCCTCAAGTGTACCAGCTGTTGAGTCCACCTCGGGTGTAGACTCTAGCTCATTCACTACTGCTGCTTCTTCTAGCTCAGGCCCTGTTGCAGAAGCTTCAACATCAAGCTCAAGCACAAGCTCAAGCTCAAGTACTTCAGCCTCAACTACCTCATCAAGTACCACAACTCCATCTTCATCATCAACCACTTCAACTTCCACTTCCACCTCATCATCAACCACCTCAACCCCAACATCTACTTCAACCACTTCAACTTCTACCTCATCATCCACTACATCAACCTCATCAACCACTTCCACCCCAACCACCACTTCAAGCTCCACCACTTCCTCATCATCCACGTCCACCACTTCAAGCTCTTCTACATCATCCTCTGCTGCTGCCACTAGTGGACTATCAACTTTTGAAGCTGCTATGTTAGCCAGACATAATGAATACAGAGCCAAACATGGTGTTCCATTATTAACATGGAATTCAACATTAGCTGATTATGGTTATGACTATATTGACCAGTTGTCCACCACCTCCACATCTGCCTGCTCTGGTACTTTAGTCCACTCGGCTCGTACTGGGCTGAACTATGGTGAGAATTTGGCTTATGGTACAATCACCGATACTCAAGCTGTTGATCTATGGTACGATGAAAACGTCTACTATAACTACACTGATCCAGCCAACAGTTCTGGTTCATTTGAAGACTATGGTCATTTCACCCAATTGGTTTGGAAATCGTCTACACAACTGGGTTGTGCTTTGAAACAATGTGACAGTAGAACCATCTATGTCATTTGTGAGTACACTCCACAAGGTAACATCTTTTTGGCTGGTTCCGATGAGTACTACTTCTTCAAGAGGAATGTTCTTGCTCCAGTCTCTTGAACACCCACCCACCTCGTCTTAATAGTTTGATTTATATCTGTTTAATAACACACTGTACTTTAGATAATTGAAGCCTTGTAGCTATATCCGCAGTGCCCGTAACAAACCTATCAACTTCCGCGAATTCATTCTCCAATTTTTTTGGCAGTTCTCGCGAATGCGTTTTGTGTTCTGGTCAGTGGCGAAATTTCTCCTTTTGCGAATTGGAAACTGGCGACTTTCCAGCAATTTCCAATTTCCAACCCCCAAACGAAAAAAAGTGTTGATAATTCTGAAGTGAACAAATTTAAAGGATTTTTTCCACTTTTAATAAATTAAATTCTTACTGTCACGAGGGCGAGTGAGGATGAGAAATTGAGCTGTCAGGAAGGAACAGAACCCACCAGCAGACTTGAAAGGAACCCCACCAGCATTGGATTTCGCATCACGTTTGTAAACCCAAGAGTCGAACCCCCGAATTTTGTTTCCCAGAGATCACTATCAACAGAAAAGACAGATTCTACAACCTGGAATGGCTAACCCGATCCTTTCACAACATGAAGAAGCAGAGCACAGTTCGGCTTTGAAGAAGAGGAAGGTGGAGAATGGGGTGATGGCTGATGTTGTCCCTGTTGTTCAATGTGAAGGAGATCAAGTTGCACATGTGAATGGTGTTGATGAGCTACAAAGATTCCAGTCCAACCCACTCGAGTCCAATGTTGACTACATCGCATTGGAAAGCTCCTTGTCCATATTGCAATCCAGGCTAAAAGACATTGAAAGGAACATTCATGAATTGTCCCATTTCAAAAAGACAATACAAGAAACAAACAATGTCAAGGATATATCGATACTAGTGAATTCCAATACTGATTACTTGAAAGAGATATCTTATAAGGGGTGTTTGATCAAATGTCCAAAAGTGAACTGGAAGAGAGATTTTGGAATAGATATGAGCAAGTTGGATGATGAAAGTTATGAACAAATTAATGAAAAGTATGAAATTATTAAAAGAGATCAGTTGTTTTGATTACGATCTCACAAGATGAAGATATCGAGGAGAAGAAGTTATGCCGGTGCTACTGCTACTGATAAAAATAGATGATTATGAAGGGTATATATGTATATCGATTATGGACTTTTAGAAAAAAACACAAAATTATATATGCTAAGCAATAAGAATGATGAGCAAATTGGCTGGAAAATTAATAAACAAAGAGAACAGAAGGACTTTACCAAGCACAAACATGTAAAGAATTGAAGGGTTTTTACAAAAGTTCATCGTTTATAAGAAGATGGGAATATGTGGGGTGAACAAAAGTATGAAGTCTGCGCCAATAATGGCTTATATAAAATGAGGGTTGATCCCTTACAAATACAAAAACAATTATAAAAGTATAAGTCGTTGTTGTAGAATATAAATGTTATTCATTTTAGATCATGTATGTAGAATATGTGCAATTTGAATCACATGTGTAGAATAGGTGAACTAGGTTAATCTATTGATATTGTTCGATTGCTTGTCTGACAACTTGTGGATTAGCACCAACAACCTTACCAATTGGATCACCATTTTTGAAAAGGACAAAAGTTGGCATGGCACTAACACCATATTCCATGGCAATATCAGAAGCTTCATCAACATCAACTTTTAAGAATTGAACATCTGTAAATTCTTCGCTTAATTTTTGAATAACTGGTGAAATCGCCTTACATGGACCACACCATGTTGCATAAAAATCTGTTATTGATAATCTTTCAGTATTGATCAACTTTTTGAAATCTTTTAAATTTGTCGATTCGGTGATTGTTGATTGGAATCTGTATGCTGAATGGAGTGTTGATGTAGGTCTGATTCTTAGAACGGCTGGACGCAATGCAGTGGCGATGAAGGACATAATGAGTCGATTGGTTTGTCTTGTAGTGAACTTGTGAGAATGTTTGAGTTAGTAGTTACAATTATGAAATCATCGAAGAAATCAATCGAAATCGTTCAAAGATGATTAATCCTTTTTTTTCCTTGGGATAATTGGTACGGACATAAACGTCAATCTCTACTACAGAACTCTTTAATCATAAAATTTTCATTAAATAGTCAATATAGTGATAGCAGAATGCATACTTTTAACCGAATAGATCATCGTCGGTGTTTCGTGTTGATGGGTTCAGCACATGTCCAACTTGTTTCATTTGTCGTCTTTTAACCCTTGGATCTGTAGGTTTTATAAACAATTTATTACTTGCTGATTTGGAATTCCCATTGTTGTTGTTATTATCGTTATTTTGTGGCTTTTGCTGTTGAGATGATGACGATACGGAGTCACTAACGCGTTTTATTGATCCGTTTTGTTGGTGGGTTTTAGAAATTGGTGGTGAAGGGGTTTTGACGGAAGTTGATGTAGATGGAATAGGCGGTACTGGTGGTGCTGGTTTCTCGGGGAGAAAGCTTGGGATTGGCATTGGTTGAGCCTGTCCATTGATTGGATAGCTTGGTGATAGCTCCATTGGTTGAGTTGTGTTGTTAATTGGGGCTTCTTCGATGATATCATGAATATCACTTATATTTTCAAGATCATCATTTTCATCTTCCATATCAAAATCATCGGAGAATGGACCATCAAGTGTCTCATCATACTCATCATCCGAAGAGATATTAGTTTCACCATTCGTTCTTCTTCTCGCATGTGCTTCTCTTTTGTTACGTCTTTGATCTCTTTGTGACTTCCGCCCATTCTTATCATTTAATTTGAAATCCCTTTGTAATTGGGCAAATCTTTCATCTTCCTTATTCGCCTCCTTCTTAATTTTCATCTTCTCAAGTTGGTCGGCTTCTAATTTGCCCTGTTGTGCTGTGTTTGCAGGTAGTTTTGTGGATTCATCAATGAGTAATGATGTTTCCTCTGAGTAACCTTTTGATTTCAAATTTTGTAATAATGCTTCATTCATAGCTTTTTCCTTGGCTTCAGCATCCTCTTTTGCTTTTTTTTCTTCTTCAATCAATTTCGCCTCTTCATCTTTAATTTTTTGTCTTGCAATTTCAGTTCTTTCGTTTTTATCTTCTTTCTTGCGTAGCTCTACCAATTGATCGATCCTTTCAGTTTCACTGGAAATCACATCTTCATATTGTTTCAATTTCAATGATCTAGATGAAATCGATTCATTCAATTGTTCGATTCCTCTTTCTAGTTGTTCATGCTTTTGTGACAATGAATCTTCTTTCAATTTTAGGAACCTTTGATTCAATCCATCATTATATTCACTAGCAAATTTGAAGACAGAGATTCTTAGTGGGAATGACAATATTTTGGACTCTAATATCATTTGACCTTTAATGATCAAACTTGATCTATCTCGTTCAGCGCTAACAATATTTAAAGCATCGTGAAAGAATTTCTCAATCGTATCAGTCACTGTGGTTTTATAATCTGGTTGTGAAAGAGCATCTAATGTGTTCTGGAGCTTAGATATATCGTTTTTCAATGCAACTTGGTTGATTTTAGCCTCGATTAACAATTCTGATTTAGATTCTTCATCTTGTCGCAGTTTATCAAAGTTCAATGTACTTGGTTCAATTCGACGTTGCACCGCTTCCTCCACAATTTTGTCGCCACGTAGTATCACACCAGCATCCCCAGTTGCTTCACTCATTGAGTTTTTCTGATTTCAGCGCTTCACTATAGATCTTTGGTTCATCAATTGAAATTGTCTCCTTTGTCTTTTTGACATAAAGACATTTCAATATTTGAAAAATATACATTGTGGTTTGGAGCCCCGAGAATGCCTCAACAACAAAACATAAGGATCATGTACTAGATCAGAGCAAAATGGCAATCAATCCCGTATGAAACGACTCTCTATCTTTACTTAGAACTTTTCTGCATCAAGTAGATTGTGTTGGGTAAATAAAAATATTCATTGTATGAGTTCAGTCAATATTTAGCGTGTCAATAATTACTATGGTGTAAAGTCACATAGATATAGACAATATTGAACACTAATTTGTAGATTACTTCTACCATTGAAGTATCTTGTAGGGTATTTGTATAACCTCGATTCACGTAGCTCATAATAATATATATCATCAGCAATAATTCAACTTTTGATTTGAACAATCGAAGTAAAAGTGAGATCTCAGTAATAAATTATTAGCTTTAATTTCACGTCTATAAAAAAAGATTTACACAAATTTATCATTTATTCAACTTTTAGGCTTTTAACCTACTGATATCTCAAAGCAAGTCAATATAACCATTTAACTGGATATATATCATGATATTCAAACACCAAACTGGGAAAAATAATATGAGCAGCAAAAAAATTATGTTCGTGTCCCTACCGTGTCCGTCACAACAAGACTATTCTCTGCCTTATATCGTTTAAAATAACTCTCGGTCGCCAAGTTGGTTTAAGGCGCAAGACTGTAATGGAAACAAGTCATCTTGAGATCGTGTGTTCGACTCACACCCGGGAGAATCTTTTTTTTTGAAAAATTTTGCAAATTTTGTGTAAACTATTGTGATATAGAGAACAATGATGTGTACCAAACGGCTTTTTTTATATCCCAGAAGCTAGATTCATTAGATGATGGCAAAACACAAAATTTGTTATAAAGTTCGTAAATCATTTTAAGTAAATGCGCGAAACGAAACGAAAAAAGAATATATTGGTGCCAAGTCACATGATACTCTGACTACGATGCATATGTATAGTCAGATCAAATCTTCAACTATATATCAAACAGCAAAATATTCCCATATTAATCATGATAGTCATTCTTCGAATTGTTATAATCTGATAGTCACCGTATTCAACGGTATAAATTGATTGCTAAACCGAAGGTAAGATTTCCTCATCTTGATTATCTGTATTTCTATATTTTAACAATATTGGATGAGATTTTGTTGATTTTTGAGATGAAAGATTTGTATAAGTTTGAGAAGTTGAGTTTGAAGAAGAATGCAAAGAGTTGACAAATGAATGCACAGTTAATGTTGAATTTGAATCGTTATTAATCGGATCAAAATGATGATGATTTGTTGGTGAAAATATTGAAAAAGGTCTTATTTGTGATGAGTTTAAACTTTTCATTGATTTTTGAAATGAGTGTTTAACAATTGATTGATTTTGTTGTGAAGTTAGGATTAACTCCTCAGAGTATTCAGACTCTAATTTTGATAAATGGGTATGACGAATATGTAAGACTTTTAATCTCCATGTTATACTTGGTGTAATTCTTTGTTTAGTTCTTGATTTGACCATTTTTGATTGTGTCGTGAAAATTGGAATGAGTTCAGTGATGTGATTCGAAAGAATGGGTCCTTGTATGATTGATAAAGCTTTTGGAAAGTTTTAAGATAGGAGCTTTAATCGAGAGTTGATAGATTTAATACAATGCACACCTGCCTAATCTTTAAGGAGAAGTGTTAAGGCGGTCAAGGATATTGAGATTTGTTCTTTGTAATTACTACAAGTTCCCCTGGGAGTGGAAGAGTATCAAAATGTTTATCACTGTGAAGATTTGATCTGATACATCGATCTCGATTAGATGATGATATAAATCGTACGTTAAAAAAAGTGCCCGGATATAACATTCCACTAATTCAAGAGACACATTGGAATGGGGGTTTCAGTTCCTTAATAACGGCATCCATGTCTCATCATTTGAGGTCCATTTACAGCCGCTTAACATTCAAATCCAACTTCTCACCTAACCATAATGCATTAGTAGTATGATTTATCAGATCCCCCTCATTTGATCTTGGATGGATCAATACACTTAATTCTCCATGATTTTTTTGATAATAGTTCAATAATTTGAGGAATGTTTGTGGAGACCGTGTATCAACTTCAAACATTCCATAGCCCTGTGGATGAGGGCCTATTGCCATGTTGAAAGTTTTGAAAAGTCTCATTGAACCTGTTTGCAATTCGTTGTAGAACTCGTTTGATATTGCATCTTTAAAACTCTGTGCGTATTGACACTGAGAGAAGTTGTCTATTTGGAAATATGTGTGGAAATCGTAGGACTGGAAGTCGTAGTGGAAGTTCAACGACATTGTTTGAGTGCTACAAGCCTATAAACATCAGCACTAAACAGCTACACAATGCTCTTTATATACTCAGCTGTGTATTAGTAACCTTAGTCATGGGGCAGTCTGTCAATCCCACAGTAGGAAACGACACGTGTCAGTAACCACATACAACTACAAATTTATAAACTGTCTTTAACATTTTGTACTAGTAAGAAAATGGAAATTGGAAACCTAAAAGACTCAATTTTTAGTTAGTGCCCAGTTGTACACGATATGATGTCTTTCTCTGGTGTAAATTCTGGCACTAGGCATTACTCGTCTGACATAAGCGCTGACTAAGAAAGAGAGCCCCATGCGGCTTTCCCGAAACGGGCAATTGCCGAATGCGGAACAATTTGCCAACTTTTTTCGATAAGATAAAAATTTTTCAATTTTGCACTTTGAATCTTTGAATCTCCTTACCAAAAAAACAAACATAATCAACAACATCAAATAATCAACAATCACTACTGCCAACAACCACCCACAAAATAACCAAAGGAAAGATATCTTAGCACCGTGTCTAGTGTCATCGTACTCATAATCAATCAATCTAATTAAATCCCTCGCTTGTTTAATGTCCATATAATAGACCCCCACTGGCTTGACATCTAATCAGTAAAGATCTAAGATTAAAATTTCAAGTTGATATAAACGTGAAAATTGAAAACTTTGGAAACAGACAAAAGAAATACATTATAGATCATGTCTGAAGTAACACACCAACAATCCGTTGTCCCTTCTGCCCCATCAGTCCCTGTACAACAATCTTTCCCAAACAAATTACCTATCCCTCCAATACAACAACAACAACAACAATCTACAAATAATGAGAACCAATTACCTCCTTTACAAATCCCATCTATAATGCAACAACCACAACCACAACAACAACCTGTACAAGTCCAACATATTCAACAATCTGCAAATCCTCAACATCCAAATGTCAAGACAACAACTCATATAAATTCTAATGGTGCCACAACAACAAAGACAAATTTATCCACTCCAATTTGTAAAAATTGTCAAACTTCCACAACACCATTATGGAGAAGAGATGAAACTGGTCAAGTACTGTGTAATGCCTGTGGTTTGTTTTTGAAATTACATGGACGTCCAAGACCTATCTCGTTGAAAACTGATGTTATCAAGTCAAGAAATAGAGTAAAACATCCAAATCAACAACAACCAAATAGTACCACGTCTGCAAAGGGTAATAGTGATCCAAATACTCCTGATATAAACCATTCAAACAATGGGAAGAAAACTCCTCCAAAAGAGTTCCAACTTGATAACATAAGAAGACAACATTCTCAAACTCCTCCACCTCCACCTCATCATCCATCTTCTGCCCCAGCTCCATTATCTCAAAACCAACTACAACAAACACTCCACTTACCAGGCCCACTAGCTTCAGATGGTGAATCTCCAGCTCTTGTACCATTATTACCAAGAAACCAACAACAACAACAACAATCATCAATTGCCAAGACAGCTGCAAATTCACCATATATTTATCATCAACAATATCATCATCATTTACCTCATCATATTCAACAACAGGTCCCTCTACATCATCCTAATTCTGCTCCTACCCAGTATGCTCCTAACTTAAACACAATCACTTCTCCGTTGTTATTAAGCACCACGCCAAAGCAACAAGTACATCAACACCAATTGGCGCAGGCTCACGTTGCTGCTGCTGCTGGAGTCTTGGATCAAATGTCTCATGAACCACAATCTCAATCTCAAGATCAGGATCAAATTGATATCAAAAAATCAAAACCATTTTCTCCTGCAACTGCATTGGCTGGTGGGTCATATACACCAAATTCAATAACCCCACCAACAACAACATCAGGTTCAGGTTCTAACAATACCACTACAGGGGCTACAAAATTACCTAGTATCATAAATCATAATACGCAAACGATGTATTCATCACCAAGTTTTGGCCCGCAACATTCAATAAGTAATCCAAGTGCATTTTCACTAAACAAACAAGATGGGAATGAACCAATGGTTTCGTTAAAATTATACGAAGAGGAGATATCCAAGTTCAAGACCAGAATCAGTGAGTTGGAATTAGTCAACGATTTATACAAGAGTCGTATACAGGAATTAGAATCCATGGATCAGGGGAATAGAGATCGTGAATTGGAATTAAAGAGAAAATTAGAAGAGATGGAGGAACAAAACGATGTTAAAAAATTGAAAATTGAACAAGAGTGAAATAAATAATACCATGAAATTTATATGTATTAATGTATCTATATTTAATGAAATATCCATGTTTTATAGTGAATTCACATTGTCCTAATCGTCCGTATATAGTCAAATGAACATTGTGTTAGTCGTACG
The DNA here is from genome assembly GCA_030574735.1 of Hansenula sydowiorum. Classification (NCBI taxonomy): domain Eukaryota; kingdom Fungi; phylum Ascomycota; class Saccharomycetes; order Phaffomycetales; family Wickerhamomycetaceae; genus Hansenula; species Hansenula sydowiorum. The sequence goes on from JAJMFN010000358.1 coordinate 38,515, forward strand.
ATTTCCAATGGAGAGGCAAAAGTTTCACCTTATGTAACTACTGAAGATCTTCGAGTGGGTTAGATTGATTGACAACTCCACACTCAATACAATAAACATGGACACTGAAACAGCTAATAAAGTGGAAATAGTACAATAGACATAGAAATAGCTAAGCCAAGCAACAAGATTAACCGAAATAACCTATAGCCTATAACCCACATATTCTGACGTGAAAGCTGGTGGATGTAGCACTATGTATACTCCAGTTGTTTGCTACCCGGTGCTCCCAGACGAGTATGATGGACCACTCCACAGTAAGCTGTAAACTGGTCAATAAATACACCTGAGAAATGGCTGTGCTATTAATGGATTTCAATGGATTGTCAGAGTGTTTGTAGATTTGTAGGCATGTTGGTTCTTTATTGTGAGTTTCTCCGGTTTGACGCTTCAGCAATCGAAAATTGTCTGGAGGAATTTTCCGGAGGACGTCAGCGAGTTGAAATACGACGACAAGAAGAAGAAGAAGAAGAGAAGAAGAGAAGAAGAAGAGAAGAAGAAGAGAAGAGAAGAGATGGTTTGGTTAAGAAGTGGGAGTAAATATTTATGATGTGGATCTTATAGCTGTAGATCATACAGTTTAGTCATTGTCTTTGGCTCATGATTAACTGGAAACTCTGAAACTTTTTAGTGGAAAATACGCAATAATGATTGCTATGGTGATATGGGAAACTTATATAAAGTGGAATTAATCCCCCATATATTGTACGTTCATACAATGATTAGATTTGTATTGGTATTGTAAACATGGATGAAAAACCAAGTATACACAACGATGAGGCACCACCTCAGTCAAATGCATTGTTTCAAGACAACAACAATGAACATTTTGGTGATGATGGTTCAAGTTCACCAGATTTAAAATCTGAAAAATCCGGGTTTCATAACAATAATACAAATCCTGGTGCTGACGAGGGAGTCTCTGATGATAATATCCTTTCACAATATGATGAAGAACAAGTGATGAATATGGGTAGAAATTTCGCCCTGAAGCATGACTTACCAGAACCTGAACTATTTGCAAGAGGGGCCGCTTTGGCCCGGAATCCCAAAGGTTATAACAGAATGTCATTTCTATCCGATCAAGAGAAGGAAGTTGTTCATAAAGAAATCCATAATCCTTGGAAAATCCCTAGAAAGTTATACCAGGTGATTTTTTCAATCTCATTGGCCGCAGCTACGCAAGGTGCTGATGAAACTGTTATATCTGGTGCCTTGTTATTCTACCCAGAGGCCCTGGGGATAGGTGCAGACACGGATAGAAATAGATGGTTACAAGGTCTTGTTAATAGTGCACCTTATTTATTCTGTGCATTTGTTGCCACATTGTTCACAGATCCGGCAAATAAAAGATTTGGTCGTAAGAAGGTTATATTCTGGTCATGTCTTGTATCTGCATTGACTTGTTTTTGGCAAGGTTTTGTAAACACTTGGTATCATTTATTTATTGCTCGTGCCTGTCTTGGTGCTTTTGGTATTGGTCCAAAATCCGCAACGGTGCCTGTTTACGCTAGTGAAACTGCTCCGGCACCAATCCGTGGTGCTTTGGCCATGTTGTGGCAATTCTTCACTGCATTTGGTATTGCGATTGGTTATGTTTTCTCCATTGCTTTTAGACCTATTGGTGATCATGGTATTAGTGGAGGTTTAAACTGGAGAATCATGTTGGGGTCAGCAATGATCCCGGCTTTCTTAGCGTTGTTCCAAATCCCATTCATTCCAGAATCTCCTCGTTGGTTGATGGGTAAAGAACGTTATCGTGATGCTTTTGAATCGTTGAAAAGTATTCGAAATCATGATATTTGTGCCGCAAGAGATTGTTTTTATCAATATGTCTTGCTCCAGGAAGAGGCTGGGTTAAATACTCCAACAATGGTGAAGATTAGAGAAATGTTCACGGTTAGAAGAAATAGAAATGCCCTGATTGCTGCTTTTATCGTCACTTTTATGCAACAGTTTAATGGTATTAACATTATTGCTTACTATGCATCTACTATTTTCGTTGAGGCAAATTATTCAGAAGTTAGTGCCTTGGGTGTTTGTGTTGGTTATGGGTTCATTAATACTTTATTTGCCATCCCGGCATTCTTCACAATTGATAAAGCTGGTAGAAGATTTCTACTTTTGATTACTTTCCCATTCATGTCTGCCTTCCTATTTTTAACAGGTTTTTCATTCTTGATCCCTGAAGATCAAAAAGCAGGTCGTGTTGGTGCTATTACTTTGGGTTTATACCTATTCACTTGTTTTTACTCGTTTGGGTCAGGTGTTGTGACATTCCCATATACTTCGGAATGTTTCCCCTTGTATATTAGAACTCTAGGAAGTTCGCTTTTAATTGGTAATTTATGGTTTTGGAATTTCGTCATTGCTATAACTTGGCCTTCAATGATTGATTCATTCACACCAACTGGTGGGTTTTGCTTCTATGCAGCTTGGAACATTGTTGGGTTCTTCCTTGTGTTGTGGTTTTTACCAGAGACCAAGGGACGCACGTTGGAAGAATTGGATGAAATCTTTGACGTGCCAATTTGGAAACATGCCTCTTATCAAACTAGAGAATTTGTTGATGATTTCCAAAGAAATTTCCTTAGAAGAAACGTTCCAAAACAAACTCCGTTATATTCTCATCAAAGAATGGCTGTCACCCATGAAACATGGAACGATAAACCAGAAAATCAACACATTGAATAATTTATTATAGTAATACACATTGTTTTATAGGCTTACAAAAGTGATCGTTTATACCTCTGTGTCCCCTAACCCAATTTCTGTCCTTATTTCACGGGCGAATAAAACCTCGAAGTTTTTTTATATAATAATTAATTGCACCCCAGCAATAGAGAGATAACTCTTTGATTTGACTTCTAAGGATTAGATTAGTTGATATCGTACTCGTCATCATGTCTGAATTCGCACCATTGAAAAATGATTTGATCTTAAGAGCTGCAAGAGGTGAGTTTTCTATCAAGGGGGTTTCCCGATAAGGTCTGGGCTCGTATATGATTGCTAACTGGTGTGTTATTAGGTGAAAAAATTGAAAGACCTCCTATTTGGATTATGGTAAGTATTGTGGTTTGTTTTAATGCTTCGAATATGGTCTAACAAATGAATAGAGACAAGCTGGTCGTTATCTACCAGAATATCATGAAGTTAAAGGTGGTCGTGACTTCTTTGAAACTTGCAGAGATGCAGAAATTGCATCCGAGATTACAATCCAACCAATTGATCATTTTGACGGATTGATCGATGCTGCTATCATATTCAGTGATATCTTAGTTATACCGCAAGCTATGGGTATGAATGTTGTTATGGTTGATAAACAAGGTCCTCATTTTACAGATCCATTAAGAAAACCGGAAGACTTGGAAAAGTTACACAAAGATGTTGACGTTACTAAAGAATTAGACTGGGCTTTTAAAGCTATCACTTTAACAAGAAAGAAGTTGAATGGTAGAGTCCCATTGCTAGGGTTTGTCGGTGGTCCATGGACTTTATTGGTTTATATGATTGAAGGTGGTGGATCAAGATTATTTAGATTTGCTAAAGAATGGATTTATAAATATCCAAAAGCTGCTCATGAATTGTTACAAAGAATAACCGATGTTGCCATTGATTTCTTGGCTTATCAAGTTCAAGCAGGTGCTCAAATGTTACAAGTGTTTGAATCATGGGGTGGAGAATTAGGTCCTAAAGAATTTAGAGAATTTTCATTACCTTATATTAGACAAATGTCTGCAAAATTACCAAAAAAATTGGAAAGTTTAGGTATAACTGAGAAAATCCCAATCACAATCTTTGCCAAAGGTTCATGGTATGCATTAAATGATTTATGTGAATCAGGTTATAACACTGTTTCTTTAGATTGGTTATATGAACCAGAAGAAGCTGTTAAAATTGCCAAGGGTAGAGTCACATTACAAGGTAATTTAGATCCAGGTACCGTTTATGGTTCAGATGAAGTTATTTCTAAAAAAGTTGAAGAAATGATCAAAGGTTTCGGTGGTGGTAAACAAAACTATATAATAAACTTTGGTCATGGTACTCATCCATTCATGGAACCTGAAAAAATTCGTCATTTCTTAAAAGAGTGTCATAAATTTGGAAGTCAATAGTCTCCCAGAACCCATGTTTTCTGATTATATATATACATACATTTCTTATTACTTGAATATAGAGATACATTTGCTATTATCCACTGTATTTTGTATAAATTTGGCTCGAAAACAGTTGCAACTAAGCGATTGTTGACCTGAGCGTAAACTTTAGCTTCAATTAAAGTTCTGGTGATATCTTCTATAGTTGCCAGGTCGAACTGTGAGAGATTCATTTCAATATGAAAAACCCTTCAACATTTTCAATGCTTTTGTATGTATGTTCCGAGCAAAAAAAAAAAAGCTCCGAATAATGGAATTTGACCTTTTGGCAAACAAAAGTTGAAACGAAAAAGCAGTAAACCCCCTTGGAAATGTCGGTAAAGCCCAGCTATGCTCAAGATGAAACCTTCGTGTACAATCTATCGGGAAATATGCTTGATTCGCTGCAATTGATGTACTTTGATAGCTCAACTACCGAGGAAGTTTTGCCACAAAAGCTCACCACTGAAGCCTTGATCAAACATGATGAGCAAACAGGCCCAGATCATTCAGAGAAACGAGAAGTGAAGGATAAGGACTACTACAAATCAGATTTGCATAGATTCAACTTGAAGAGAGACTTGAAAGGTTTACCAAGATTGACCGAAGAACAATTTGAAGAATTGGCTGGTGATTTAGATGAAAGTATATCAGGATCCGAATCTAGTGGAACAGAAGACGAGGAAGATGAATCCAAAGACATATACTCGTACAAGAAGGATAAACTAGATACCATTTTCGAGAAAAATATTCAAGAATTGGAAGATTTGAAACTACAAGAATCAGATAGAGTTGTAAGTCATCTTGCCACAAGATCACCATACGTTTTATTCAAATCATCATTGCTTCAAGAAGACCAATTGTTTGGTATTTATAAATCATTATTTAGTATACAAGAATTGGAAACACCATTGGAATCTTTGAAGTCATGGAAATCATCAAATCACAAAAAATCTGCCTTGTTAATGATTGGTGGTGGTCATTTTGCAGGTGCTATAATCAACCATCAACCAAAGTCTACAAAGGGGAACGCTATAAAACCTGGTGAATCGATGTTAGAACAAAGTGTTGATATGGTTGCTCATAAGTCATTCCATCGTTACACAACAAGAAGAAAACAAGGTGGTGCTCAAAGTGCAAGTGATAGTTCAAGAGGTAAGGCCAATTCTGCAGGTTCTTCCCTACGTAGATATAATGAAATTGCATTGCAAAATGAAGTTAGAGAGCTATTGCAATCTTGGAAATCAGAGCTAAATAGCTGTGACTCCATTTTCATTAGAGCCAATGGTGCTTCAAATAGAAATATTATTATTGGTTATGAAAACGCTGTTTTACAAAATAATGATCAAAGATTAAGAAGTTTCCCATTCACTACAAAGAGAGCGACCACATCTGAATTGAAAAGGGCTTGGGTCAATTTGACATATTTGAACGTTACTGAAAGACCAAAGATTGATGAAAAAAAATTGAAACAAAAACAGCATCAAGATCAAATAGAACAATCCAAAATTCAAAAGGAAAAACAACAAAGGGAAATCACTCCAGAGGAAAAACATACATCTGAGCTGATAACATATTTGAAAAAATCAAGGGGTCCAGTGTTGATAACTTATTTGAAGAAACATAAACTATCTGCTGATTTCCAATTGGAACCGAAATCTGAATATTATTCCACACCGTCTTTGCTTCATTTTGCAGCTGCAAACGGTATCAAAAACTTGATCCCAATTCTTATAAAGACTGCCAAAGCTGATCCATCATTAAAGAACTCCTCGGGTAAGACACCAGTTGATTTGAGTGCAAATAAGCAAACAAGACAGGCTTTCCAGATTGCTAGATATGAAATTGGTGAAGAATCGATAGATTGGGAAGAAGCACATGTTGGTAAGCCAATAAGTCGTGATGAGGTTGAAACCATGGAAAAACAAGAGAGAGAGAAAGAAGAACAAGATAAACAAGAGTTAATCAAGGAAGAATTGGCGAAAAAAGAAGAGTTTTTACAAAAAGAGCAAAGTAATAGTCCTTCTGGTAATAGAGTTTTAGGTGGTGTTAGTATGAATCAAGTCAATATCAATTCATTGAGTGATGATCAAAGAATGAGATTGATGAGAGAACAAAGAGCTAGGGCTGCAGAAGCTAGATTCAAGCAACAGCAATAGAGTAAAATCATAGAAATCAATTGTATAAATTTGCATTTCATGGATTCTATAGACTTGTTTTATTAACTTTTGTAAGGATGAATGTGATCAAATTTGAAGAATTTTGCACAATTGATTGAGTTATATGATCACCAATTTCTATATCTTCATTACCATCAGCAATTAGTTGTGGATCAATATGTCTATAATCAACAAGACATTTTTTCATAGTTTTGGATCTTTCCAAAATCTCATTTGTCGAATCATTCTTGACTTCCAAAGCAGATACCCAACTATTTGATTTCTTGGCTATTTCTGCCGATGTATCATCTACATCATCTTGGTCATCATCTGAATCTTCACTGATTATTTCATCACCTTTACCCGCACAATCACAATCGATCAAGTCATGTGTGTTTGATTTGGTGTTTAGATTTAAAGTGAATAAATCTTTCAAGTCACTAGAGTCAAATAAGTCATCTTTTGAATTTTTTTTATTATCCAAAAATTTATCAGATAGATTATTCTTCATTAGTTGACGTTGTAAAATTTTCTCATCAATGCATCCCGTAGTGACCAATCTATAAATAAAAACTGGTCTTTTTTGACCATCTCTATGAATTCTTGCCATTGCTTGTAAATCAACAGATGGGTTCCAATCATTATCGAAAAGAATGAGTCTTGAAGCACCAATCAAATTCAACCCAACACCACCTGATTTCGAAGATAATAAAAAGGCAAAGTTTGATTTGAAAGAGCTTGTGTTGAAAAGATTTACAATGGAGTCTCTGTCCCTATTTGGCGTGGATCCATCAAGCCTTTGATATGTTAAATTTAATTTGGAAAGTGTGTTTTGAAGAATATCCAAAGTTTGCGTATAATTAGAGACCAAGATTAATTTCTCATCTGTTTGGGAAAGTTTTTTCAACAATTCAATCAAAACTTGGATTTTCCCACTTGTGACTTGGTTTAATACATTGATTTCTGAAACTTGTTTGAAGACTTTGTCATCTTTTATCAATGATGGTGAATTACAAATTTTTTTAAACATGGTTATCAAGCCTAAGGAACTTGTTGAATTGGATGTTTCCATTAACGAAGTGAAGTTTGAAGATCCAACAACTTCATTGAATAAATTGATTTGTAAATTAGTTGGACGACAGAAAAGGACAATGTCAGTTCTTGGGGGTAGATGGTTAGACATTATTGAATTTGTTCTTCTTAAAATGAATGGTTTTGTTATATTGATCAAGTCTTGAGATTTTTCATTACCTTTCTCTTTTACTTCTTGATTAACACAGTTCATTTCTCTTGCTCTCAGAATAGGAGTCATATAGTTTTTCTTAAATTGGTTGAAATTCCCCAATATTCCAGGGTTAATAAAATCAATAATATTGAAGAATTCGGATAAATCATTTTGAATTGGTGTACCGGATAACAGGATTTTTCTTTTGATATCAAGTGAGTTCAACGCCTTCAAAGTTTTATTTGAGTTATTCTTCAATCTATGTCCTTCATCACAAACCAATATATCAAATTTAGTTAGCTCCAATTCTTCCTTCATGTTCAAAATTTTTTCGTATCCCATAACAAGTACTTGATAAACTTTTGTTCTTGCAAAATTCTTAACATCTTGTTTATCCTTGGTTAATGTATTTTTACTACCAAGAGTTAACACATTCAATCTATTCATGGGCAACCATTTCTTGAATTCTCTTTTCCAATTCCCAATCAAAGTGACGGGGCATGCAATGAGAATTTTATTAGCAATAGGTTGTTCGAATCCAATTGGCGATTGTTTCAAGACTGTCCATAAGGTGGTAATTGTCATCAATGTTTTACCAAGACCCATATCATCAGCCAATAATGCACCATGTCCATCAAAACCTCGAAGATTCATAACACATTCGTATAAGAACTTGACACCTTGTACTTGATGAGCTCGTAGTTTCTTCCCCAAGAATGGATCAATAACAACGTCTGTGTCGTACTCATGACGTTTCTTCATGACAATGGCACCTTCCGTAGCAGGATCATATAGCGGTTCACCCTTCGATGGCTTGGGATCAGCAGCGATGACCTTCTTGAACTGTTTATTGACATTAGTTGGCTCTTTCTTAATAGAAACATGTACTTTCATCTGTTTTTCAGCAGGAACAGAATTAGAAACGAGAGCTTGTGAAGATCCATTAGAGCTCCCAGTTACGTGTCCTATCCTAGCGTCAAATTTAAGCTTTTCGATCTCTTCCACACCGGTGATCTCATGGCTTACCTCAACTTCATAGCTCCCCATGGAGAAGACACTATCAATTGAGAATTTTGAAATATTTGATTGACGATTGATTTCTTTATAATGAGCTGAATCGTCTGACCGAAGCGATATGTATCCAGAGGACAAGATTACAAACCCGTCGCCATCCCAAGTCTTATTCTTCTTCATGGTCTGCTTACGCCACACGACTTCAAAAAAGCGTTCATGATCGGGTACAGCGTCTCTTTGGCGTCTTTTCGCCTCTTGATTCAAGGTAGATTCGTGCGATGCAACCAGTGTCCGCTTGTGTACCATTGACTTGAATTCCATTGCTGGCCTGCTTTTTATCACAGATGGTTCAAGGTCTTCCCTTGGCTCGATGTTCTCTTTAGTTGATGGACCATTTGGTTCTTTATTGTCAGTATTGATACTGGGGCTCTTTAAAATGGAAGCACTGGGTATATTGATACGTGGAGGTCTGAATGGCGCACTTGCACCGTTCCCACTTCTTGGACGTCTGTACATCTTCACGTCAAGGCGCTGATTACACTGCGAGAAGAAGGCCACTCTAGATCAAATAATGAAGAGTTTGTATATATTTCGAAAAGTAAACAAAGAGTATTCGCGATTCTTTACGCGACACTTATCAAGACTTTTTAGTATGGAAAGGAAAACTATAGCTCGGTTCATTAAAAATATGATGTTTATTCATAAGTTAGCTATATTCGTATATACTACTCCCTCCAGGAATACGGTATGAAGCTGACAATCCACTTCATGCTTTTTCAGTGGTGGTTGATTTAGTCTTTTCCTCATCACCCCAGCTCTCTGAAGACGAAATCTCGATACGACGAGTGTTGGTCTTCTCATTGGATAATTTTGGTATTTTCAAAGTCAACACACCGTTGCTATAGTTGGCTTTGATGTTCTTCTCATCCAATTTTGGTTTTGATGGTAATGTGATTTGACGTTCGAATTTACCACTTCCACGTTCTCTAACTTTTAAATTTTTATCTTCACCATGTTCAGGAATTTCACCACTGATTGTAATTTGATTGTTGTCAGCATTGAAATCCAAATCAATCTTGTCCTTTTGAGCACCTGGAATTGACACGTGAAGCTCATAATTATCATCGTTATCCAAGATATCAACTGGCGGAACAACATCAAAACTATTTGAGAAGAAGCCTGGGGTTTTGAACAAACTTGGGAAGATTAAAGAACTTCTTGAGTCATTTGTGGAATTGTCATTTTTCTTGGAAACTTGTTGAGATTTTGAAGAATTATCACCATTAGTCACAGCTTTAGATGATGGTGAAACTTTGACACGATCATCATATCCATTTGATGCTAGTAATCTGTTGAATTGATCAACTTCCTCATTGATTGAGTCGAAAAAGTCCCAGAATGGCGAGTTGAATGACATTTTTCAGTTTGCGATAGTTGTAATTGAAGCGTTCAGTGTTCTTATTATGACGAATTGAATTGTTGATTTTATAACGAATTCGTACCATCAATAGAAGGTGGGTTTGTGCTCCTTATATACACATGTTTGGAACATCAAAGCTATACCCTTGACCCAAAAAAATCATGACCTCTCCATCCGAATGACCCAGTATACCACCATTCCTTTGGATTCCTCAACTTTCTATGGTTTAACCTTATAGTAGTAAGTTTAACTATCATGAAGTTTCGCGAGGACTCCAGAAATTTCTATGATTGGCATCATAACTCCACTGAAACTTGTAACAACGAGCACAATTGCTCAAGAGATCCATAGAAATCTCTCCTGTATGAATCCAAAAATAACGATAAATTGTTTCAAGGTGGTAAATTTTGGTGTAGTGACTCAAGTGTCTTTCCTTTGGTTCCTGATCACACGATCCTACACAGCAACTTCGCTAACTTAGGAAGCACCACTAGAATATCAACGAAACTCAAGAAATAATCTCACCATATTTTCACCCACACAAAGCAATAGTGTCCCACACTATATACCACCCATTATCCCATACAACTCACCATTAAGCCATACACTTCCTCAATTCTTTCTGGTTACATTGTCTCGTGAAGTAGTGTCCGGTACAGAAGTAAAGAAGCGATCTAGATCTTTCCGGCCCTGACGATCTTTTACTAGTTGAAGATAGCCTCCATTTGAAATGTCTGGGAGGTCATGGCTAGAACTGGTGAGCTGTGAACCAGTTTAATGGCCCGCTGATGTTTTTGAACCTTGTCATGTCAATCTTAGAATGAGATCACGTTTGACACGCCCAGCAGAAGTGAATGGAGTCCCTTAAAGTCTTACAACATTGATGAATAATACCCATAACGTGTCATTAAATAAGTTAGTAAATAGCCCATGTAACAATCCTCTATACCAGTAAAGGCTACTTCATTCGATATCTCGTTGGCCTTATTTAGCTTCCTGTCTTTTTGTTCCCATTTTATAATCCTTTTCTTACCCCTTATTGTTTCATTTATTTTAAACAAAAATCAATGATGTTCTATTGGTTCTTTCAAAACTTGTTTCATCAGCAAAGATGCTTTGTGGGTCAACACCGTCAAAATAATCAACATCTTTTTGATTTGTCAAGTTCCCCTCGTCATCCTCAAGATCCGTTATGGTTGTTCCTATCCAAAGAGAGTTGGAGACGTGGAGCACTGAAATTTCTGAATCAATGGTATTTACCGAGCTGAAAGAAGGCAATGAAGACATACTCATCTCTCTAGTGTACTCTTCCGGAACCTGATCGGTAGGTGTAGCCAAAGCTGTGGTTGGTGCTGATTTTTTTCTTGTGAAAATTTTATAATCTTCTAAAGCTGATGATAACATATCAGGTTCTTCCTCCATATTTATGAAGCTCATAGCAGTTGGCGATCTGCCGAAATCAAGCGAATCTTCATCGTCATCATCATTATGAGTCAAATACATTGATCTGTGTCTGTTGTTGAATTTACTGGAGGTGGCAGAACTTGGTATTTTCAACGAGGCGTAAAATTCACGTTCTTTTGGATCCATTGATGAATCAGCAGTAGTATTGGAAGAAATCACGGATAATGGTCTTAACCCAGCACCTCGTATCGTGTTTGGCTCTGATATTATCATACTTGATCTCTTCTTCACGTTGGACAATGTTTGTGATCTTGTGATACTTTTGTGCTTGACAGTATCCTGAGTAGTTGTTGTGGTGGAAATTTCTTTAGAGTTACGCATTGTTTTCCATAGATTCTTTGGCTTATAGTCGTTCAACGACCCAACATGGCTGGCACTTCTTTGCATTATTGGCACTCTGGTAATAATATTTGGTGCTCTAAACCCTCTAGGGAAACCCTTACTTTCCTCAGATATATATATGAATCAGCTTCAAACTTTCATATAGTCCAATTTGGATCAAAAGATCGACCGATTATGCGCGATGCATCTCAAAAAATTTCACGCGTTCGAGAACCAAAAAACTTTTTTTGGTGCTTTTTGTACCTTTTTCCAACGATTTTCAACTGATTTTGATCTTTTCAATAGTAAAAGACTCCTGTGGGATCTAAAGGGTTGGCTGATTTAGTGGTGCTGAGCGCGTTCAGAAGCACAAGGCTCATCGAGAAAAGGTCAAAGTGCTCGTATGTGTAGGAACATAAGGGGTCAACAAAGTGATCCATCGAAGAGCTTCTCATAAAAGACCACTCGGGAATCTGCGGTCTAGAACCTCAGTAGCGTATATTCATTGTTCGAGTCGTTAGCTTATCAAATACCAACTTGATACCAGGAACGACTCCCAAGTATTGTTAGTCCGATATATACAAACACGACAAGTCTACAATCAATGAATCTATAAATAATCATTAAACAAACGTTATAATTCTCGTAGCTATTTATATTGGCAGACATATAGCTGTTCTGCTTTAGTGTGGACAAATTCTCAATATTGTTTTCTAAAAAGACATGGTGATATAATACGGTTGAATGGCAAACTTTTGAGTATTCTTCATAATGCAAAAATAATAGTGACAGTTGATGATATGATAAAATGATTGGTATACTCTCAAAAAAAAAAAAGGAAAACAGAAAGTGTAAACATATATATAGCTGTTGCTCAATGAATGTGTGAGTATCATCTCCACTGAACGTACTTCCCACCAGCTGCTGGTGCTCCATTAACATAGGCATAACCTGGAGGTGGAGGAGGTGGGTAGCGGCCATTATTGGAGGCAATCATTCCTGGTGGACCAGCTGGGATTGGAATGGCTCCATGTGGAGGAGGTGGACCGGTCATGATGACCCCTGATTGACCACCTTGATAAGAAGGAACTCCTCTATGGTCGACATCAATGACATAACCAGTTGGTTGTGGTTGTGATGGAGTACCAGAAGATTGTTGTTGCTGCTGTTGTTGAGGTGCTTGATGTTGTTGTTGTTGAGGTGGCATTGAATGTGGAGGGTTTTGTATAACTGGTGTGACTCCTGGTATCGGCGTATATACAGCTTGTGGTTGTTGTTGAGGGTGAACTTGTGGAGGTTGTGGAGTTCCATTTTGATGTGGTGATGAAACATCACCAACTTCTGGAGTATTGGAACGTCCAGCTAATGATTGTCTTGGTAAAGGTAAATGATGGAATTGTTTTGGGGTATCCATTCTTGGTGTATTTTGTACTGATCTGATAATTTGTGGTTGACCTTGTTGCTGAGGTTGAGGTTGTGGTTGGATTGGTTGTTGTTGCATTTGAGGCTGGGGTTGTAATTGTTGTGACTGTTGAGGAATTGGTTGTGCTTGTGTTGGTGGCTGTTGTTGAAGCTGCTGCTGCTGTTGTGGTGGTTGTTGCTGTTGTGGTAGTGGCTGTTGTTGTTGTTGCTGTTGGCCAGCTTGTGGTTGAGCTTCTTGACATGATTCGGTAATTTCCTTTGAAGATAAACCAATCAAATCTCTTAAAAATGCAATAGGTGTGTCTGGTGGACTTTTCAATCCTGGAGCTGGAGCTTCACCTCTTGAAGCAGCCGTTAATGAATGTGCTCTTTGTTCAGCCTGTTGGCTAGCTCTCATATCACCTGCGGCCCTATAACACGCCGAAGCTCTTAAACAAGCATCAGCAGCATCCCTGGCTTGATCATCACAACGCTCATAAACGCAGGCTAGCCCATCCCAAGCAGTAGCCGAAGCAATTATTTGAGACTCTGTAGCTTCTGGGCCTTCAACTTGTAGTCTGGCAGCTTGAGAATAAGCGGCCAAAGCATCTGGTAATTGACCCAATTTCAAGTAGAGAGAGCCAACAGCTAACCAAGGTAGTGGAGAGCTTGGTCCTTTGCCCAATGAAATCTGAAATGTGTCATAAGCTTGTCTTGGGGAATCCACTAAAGAATAAGCACGACCTAATATGTACCACGTTAGGAAATCAGTATGATCTTCTTCTTCCAGGCGACGTTGTTGATTTATAGCACTTTCCAATAGTTGGATTGCAGCCCATGGTTCATGAAATTTGGTTTGCGGTATTAGTAGAAAATAGGCACGAGCAATCAATAATCTTGAAATGTTTCCGATATGCTTGATAGCATCGTTGACGATTTGATAAGCTTCATCTAGTTCATTTAAACGTTCTTTCAAAAGGGCAAAATTTATCCATATCGAAGCATATTCTTCATATCTATCACGGGAAGATGGCAAAGGACTTGCAATAGCCATTCTGAATTCATTGATAGCGTACTTAAAATTGTTCTCCAAAATAAATAGTTGCGCTAATTTAGCATGGGTATTACCAATTATCTCATGGTCTGCTTGTGTTATTAGCTCAGTAGCTTTGTTCTGATATATGGATAGAATGGTGTGTAAAATATGTTTCACGTAGTTATAATTTTGTGATTTGAGTAAAACTTCGGCATTTAGGTATAATAATTCAGTATCATTTGGTGAAAAACTTAAAGCTCTTGTTATAGCTTGATGGGCTTGTTCATATTCTTTTAACCCCAGATGAGATATACTCAACTCTTTCCATAATTTGGTTTCACCTGTTAAGTTTCTAAACTGCTGAATGGCAGAAGTGATTAATTCTGTAGATTGTTTGAGCCCCATATTAGATGTAGTACCTTGCTCCAACTTCAAAGCTTGAGATAACCCAATAATCGAATCAACATTATCCGGTAGATGTCTCAATGAGTTATCGAATGATTGTATAGCAATTTTGAAAAGGTTTAATTCCAAAGAGCATGATCCAATTTGAGCCCATGTTTGAGAGGATACTAGTTCATACTCATTTATTGAAGCAGATACTAATATTGTCGATTGTTCTTCATTATGCGGATGTTGTGTTTGGCCAGACTGTTGTTGTTGTTGTTGTATTGTAGCGACTTGTACATTAGCAGGAACACTCGATAACGGAATGTTAGAGGATGACGGTGTCTTTCTTTTGGTTCTTGGTTGTTGTGGTGAGATTAAAGAATGTTTAGGCATCTTTGGAACCTCAAATCGGTGTTTTATTTCAGATGTATGGATTTATAGCGGTGTGTTTCCTTCGAAGTATCAAGTAAAAGGACCTTGGTGATAGATCTTCTTGTTGTGGATCCAAATAAGTTATTCTTTCGTTTGCGTGAAACTTGGTTTGAAAATGAATGGTAAAAGTAAGAAGAGTGAAAAGTGATGATGAAACAACCCAGCTTTTTTTTGATTTGGATTTTTGATACTTTTGTTGTGGTACTAGAAAAGTCTCAAAAGCTGAAGAAGAAAATATACAGGTACAGCGTGCAGAAAATATGTAGATGTATGCTGGTCTAACTGTACGGTTATTGTACACGAACAGCGCATTGAAATTTAAAATTCCGTAAACTGGGACCCAACCTTCCTACAAATAGAGACCCCAATTCGAGCCGAGGAGCAAGAGTTGAAGAGTGAGCGATGCTATTTGAACTTCTGTCGTCAATGTTTTCAGCTGAGAATGTGAATGGGATTTGCGCTTTCTTACAAGGAAAATACTTTTTTTATCCTTCTAGCTCTAAATTTCAAGCAGCATTTAGCTTGAATTACAAGTTGTAATCTTTTCCAAGGCATATTAAAGAAACAGCGAAAAGATTTTCTGCAGTGAAGTACCTTGACGCGGTAGCTGCACGACCATGTATAGCAGATTATTATTCTGCCTCGTGCGAAGCGTTTTAGACTTTGATTATGCATTAAAAAAATCATACAATTTCTAATATGCTGCAGTGTATTTTCTTGAACCTGCATATTTACGGATATACCGAATGCACAATTTCAGTACAATTTCAGCTATATTGAACGAGCCTCAATTATAAATAAGATGATTCATGACTTGAACTTGATAATCAAAACCAATTCATATTTGCGACATAGTCTTGTTTGACTTGACTATTGGGGAAAATATACTAAGAGAATAGTTTCAGAAATATGAGCATGTATATTTACCAAAGGAGTGCTTTGCGTCCCCAATATATATTGTGGAGCTTTGGATTCTTTCAGCTGTTTAAGGAATTATTTATCTTAGGGCAGAGCTCGTAACAGCGTTGTGTGGTTCTTTTTCTTTGCCAAAGCTTCAACTTGCTATGTCTCGGTACAATAATTGAGCTTGTTGCAAATGTCTACCAATATGTTGCAATGTATAAACAAGTCTGCCTATTCATTGTGGATTCTATGGAAGAGTTCCACGGATTCTTTTGGGGCCTGTTAATTTGTTCTTCAGAATGTGAGCTCTTCCAGCAGGACACTGCATAACATCTCACCGGATCCTGCATAATAAAAGTGTCTGATTTTCGCGGTGGTACCACAAATCGTGAATTTATTAGGTCTCTGAGTCAGCAAAAACGCCGACTAGTCTTATTTTGGCGACTAAACATTCGGCCCAAGCGCCCAAGGGCTAAAATTTCAAACAGCCTGAAACTCTGGAGATTGTAACAAGATTCGAACTAGTATAGTAGCTGGCTGCAAGCTTTTTCAGCAATGGGAAGCTTCAGATTCACGGGTACTGTTATAAATATTCAAGGGTGACTGCCAGACAACCTTTTATGTTACCGGGGAATTATCAGGGTGGAACTTCAATCAGCCAGCTCATTTGGGGATAATTACAAATCAAGGTCCCATACAGCCATTCCAATTGAACCCAATTCATGAAAATTAAGATTGGTTGCAAGTGGCAATTTAGATCCACGTATAGTACATAGCATATCGTTTAATCATCGCATTTCATTTTCATTTAGCAGGTGCTTTTAGGATTGTCGAAAATTATGTTTGTGCTGCTCCGAACAATCTGTAAGAGCAAGTCAAAAGGACGTTGATATTTGCGCATATCAAAGTTAAAGGCCACCTTTCGGTATGACGATTATTTCATATTCTCCTAGCACAAGCCGATGGAGTCTCTAAAACCATGTCAGCTATAAAATTTTTGGGAACCATCTAGAAAGAGCTCGGGAGAGATTGTATCAAGGAGGCGGCATGTAATAGCTTACTATATGATATACCATAATTTTTGAAACCTGGAACATTAGGTCATCATCCTGTGCAATTCATCCGCTCCTTCGACAGGTCCAAACGCCAGCAAAGCTAAATTTACGTTCACTGGTGCATTCAAAATTTATTATCTTGCAAATCTGACAAGTGGACGGTTTGGGCGAGCCGCATTGAAAGACATATTTCTAGCCACGGTATCGGTTGAAGAAAATGATTCTTAAAGATTTTTGAAACATGAAAGGGAATTGTTGATCAGCCAGACCAAGCAGCTCTATAATGGTTATTTTAGGACAAAGGTTAGAACTAGAACCGTATCCATTTCAGTGCATATTGAAACCTGTTAATAATCCACAAGCTAGAACTGAACTACTAAGGACTCTCAACAGTCACCAGTAAATTATTTAATGTACATGTGTGTGGTGAAAATTCTCGCTTATAAATTTGGAGTGGGTGGTGAAGAGATGCAAATTAGCCTACCATTCACCATATGTATTGCGTCTAATCTGAACACTCCAGTGGACACAAATACTAATTCTTGGAAAGTAATTTATCAGTTCAAGATCATACATAAATAGCTATGTATGGCATTCCAGCCACCACATGCCATAAAGAAAGTGCCAGTGAATTGAAACATTGAAGGAGAACTCCTGTTGAATGTGAGGAGCTGGAGGTAGAGCATTCACTAGTATGTAAAATATTTGAGCATAACTGGCCAACAGGCTCATGATGAACTTGAGAGCTGAGGTAAAGAGATGACTCTTCGGTGCTCCATTTATAGGCACTGTGTGTCTCAATTTCCCTATTGATTTATTGACAGGTTTCAATCAACGGGGGACAGTCATGGATAGTCTAGTCATAAGAATAATTATTTTAGAATATCGTCCTCTTCAATTAACTTTTTTGTTAAACAACTCCCACTTGATGCGTATTGTAATGCCAAAGTCGGAACGGCCCTTTTGAAATTTGTTAAAAAGGGGAAATCTCCTTAAAATCAAATCGACGATCTCCTTGCAAACATAAGTCAGGCCCCCATAGCCCAAAAGCGCCGAAACCCAGTACTGCATGAGACGGGAGAGGCCTACATATGGGTGAGTGGTGCTAGCTTGTTGGTGAAAAGGCTATCAACACATATGAACCAGTGTGTATTTATTTTTGAATCAACACAGAGAGACATTCTTGAAACTTCTACTAGCTCAATGTGCCTCATGATTCTTCCAGAAAGTATGAAAATTTAAAGATATGCCGTGTGCAAAGTTTGAGCTGTGCAGGAATGGGCTCAAATGCCGTCTTGTGCATCTGCTTAGCTTCCTTTTAGGCACTTTGAATTTCATGCCAGTGTATGCATTATTTACACTACATATAGTAACATATGCGATGCAACGCTGCTCAGTGAGAGAAATAACGGCTGACAAACCTAATAAGACACTTGTGCTTGTGTAAAAAGGATTTAGCCTCAAAAGCAGTATGGAACATGAAAAATCTTTAGCTGATGTGTTAACTTCGCATGCAGATTCAGTGTTAGAATCTAGTGTAAACGCGGGAAAGGTTACTTTTCTATTATTCAGCCTCAACGTATATGCTAAAATTCAAAGATCACGTAAGCTTGGTCGTGAATCATGATCGGAAGCTCGGTGGTGGATCTCGCCTTCTTGTGTGTTTTTTTTTTTTGTTTTTCGATACATCCGAAGCGCAAGGTCCACAGCGTACATTCTGCAGATGTTTTCTTGCGCATTCTATTTGGCTGCCTCGAGACAACAGAAATCGTAATAGCTCAACAAAACAAAAAGCTGTGATTTGTGAAGCTTTATCGTAAAACAAAACCAAGGATATGTTGCTGATTACCTAATTGGTAGACAGGTTTGTGCGAAAAAAAAACCGATGTCAATTTTAGCTGAAGATCGATGAAACATTCGAGGCTTAAAAGTCATGGTAAAAGCATCATAACCATGGGCCTATACATTGCATTAGTTAAATTCACCACCAGATTTAGCTCCTATAGATCCGAATCAGAGGGATATGTGGTTACTGGCTTTTAGACTTGTGCGTTGATGATGTGGTATTTGAAGTGGAATACATAACCTGTGAGCTGTGCCGTGAAAAAAATCAAACCTTGTTGGAACAGAGAACCCTATATATTTCTTTGAGATTTACTGTAGTTCTGATCAATTTTTTAAGACAGCACTTTGACCCTTCAATTCGCCACTTGATGTGCCATGTGTATGAAATTACTCATTGATGGTACCATATTCACTAAAATTCTTCAAAGATCAAATGAGTCCATGATTAAACCAGTTTTGACATGGATGGTCCAAGTAGACGGCCCAATTTGGTTCAACACGGTTTATAGGGTACTATCCAAAGTATTTTTATCGACCTACGCTCCATCTGTGGAAAGTACTCGCTCTTCACGGTTCATTTACGCCTTAGTTTTTCTTGTCTTAGACAAGGACTGTACTGAAAATTTAGCCCCGTCATATTTTTACGCTTTTGAATTTCAGCAGTTTATCCTACAATGTTCCAGTTATGGTGCTTCTTGAGACAATGAATGCAAGCATTTCAGTCCCGTTCTAACTCTACATTTGTACATTCTCTAAACGATTATAATTCAGATGTTCTGCAATCAACGATTGACTGGAAAACTCAATTCGAATATGGATTTCAGTCGGTCTTATGCGATATGAGAAGCGCAAAAAAGTGGTATATATTTCTTACTTCGGAATATCAGTACCACAATGTTTTGTTATTCCTATACGTTCATCTCTGTAGTTGAGGCTATCTCGTGAGACACGCATGGTGTACTTCGATACCACCAGCTTCAGCGAGACAAGATGGAATAGAGTAAATGTATATATGCTCCCTTATTTGACTCGTTATTATCATTTCACCCTGTCTATCTATTTCAGTTCAGGTCATGAAACAATTCTACTTGTTAATCGATCTGCTTTCCAACTTATGCGACGATTTGCTAAAAGCTAGCGTTCACGGTTCAAGTGAGGCTTCTACAATAGACATGATCGATCTGGTATAAACTTGAGCATTGGTTGTCATCTATGAAACAAAGTGTCCAGCGGATTAACAATTGTAATTTTCGTGTGTGGTCAAGACAATTGGCTCACGCGCCCCTCGATTGTATGTTTAGTCTATTTTGAGGCAGCTTATTCATGATCTGAGAAGTTTAAGGAAATTGCACATTAAAATCAGATAGCATATATGAAACAAGCCCAATTCACGATCTAACTCACCCTGGCTTGCTCTTCACCTTTAGCAATGTAGTTATGTTGCTAATGATCTTAGATGCAAGTCGGCAATGAAATCGTGATAAATTCTGCAAGGACGGGACTTGTTGCGCACCAAAACGTATAATTCTTGATATGAGAGATGTAAGGTTTCTTATATAGGCTGAAATCTTGTGAGAAAAATTATCCCAGTCATTCATAGCCGGGGTAGGCTCGTTGCACTTCAAGGTTGCTTGAAACACCACCAATACCGGTATCATGTGTCAGGTGAACTTGAAAGACCATTTTGTTGGCTTTGACTTTTGCAAGATGAAATTGAAATTTCGATGGTTCATCAATCCGTATTTCGACACGCGTCCTGCATGTGATGTGCGGATGTGAAATTTTTGAATCCCGAGACCTAAAGTGGCTACAGTACCGGGTCTAGATGGTCTAGGAATGGTCTGGTACATTCTCGGGACTTCAGTTCTGATTCCTGAAAAATCCGTTCAAATTTAGGAAAGTAAATGCGATTTTCGCTTTGTGTCTATACATTGTTCAGAAATTGAAGTACGCCTTGACACAAAGATGAAGTGCAAAAGAATAGCTTAAGATACCCTGGAGCTTGCCCATGACTGAATTATTGGCTCATGCTATAGCTCGTCGAGAATTTCAGAGGAAATTTTGGTGAACAACTGCTCTTTATATTAGCTAGCTGGGTCTTGGTGTGACTATCACATCTTACACTTACAGCTTATATAACTATATCCAATAAGGTTGGCTACTTATTTTAACTAAAGTGCTTCACAAGAGTCACAGCTGTACTCAAGTTGCAATGGGAAATATTGATTTCGTTGAAGAGTGGTTAGAGTTTCAATCGTTTTCAGATTATAATGCTCCAAATGTATCTGTGGAACAGTTGACAAAGTGGATCACCACTGCGGAAAGTATTGAAGCTGAAGCTGATGAATGGAAAAAGCCTGGCGTTGACTTTAAGAATAATTCCAGACCCAATTGCAAACCTGATGGATCTACTCGCCTCTTAAACTCAGATAACATCGATGATTACCTTACTAATTTGAGCATTAAAGATATTAGAGCCCCAGATGATAAAGAAAATAACCATCATACCATGAGGTCTGTGGCATCAAAACAAAAGACAACACACAAGATAAAGGAAATACAGTCTCTTTTCACTAGCCTGTCCAACAATACCTGTGACGACATTAGTGCAGTTAGTGGTGATGGGGCTCTCATACTTGATGAACTTCCGGAGTTCAAGACCAAAGCCAGATGTCATACTGTGGAGGATTCGTTATGTATCAAACCGGAAGCTTTGAATAAGTCTGACGGTGACTTGGTCTACTATCATGATATGTCGCTCATTCCAGATAAAAGTTGGCTTCCAAGACATTTTCAGCATCATAAAGTCAAACTGAACTTGCTTCAAGGTTCTGACCCAATACATGGCTATTTCAAAAACCAACAATGTCCAAAATCCAAAGAACTTGACGAATACAAGAATGACTCAATTCAAAAAGAATATTTCACCAGAAATGCTGCAACTTACAGATTCACGAGAAGATCTAAATTTTCAGGAAAAGTTGATGTCATGTGTCGCTTATGTCGTGGTACCAACTGGGTTCCAAAACTGAAGATGAATCATCATTTGGCATTTTCACATGGAGTATTGATTTCAAATAACTCGAGTCAGTCCAAATCAGCGCCCGTTTTATTACCGCTTCCAAAGTCTATGTTCACTTCGAAAACTAGAAAACTCATCAATATATTTGTCAAATGTCCCGATTGTTTGACCTGGATTAAATTAGGCAACCACTATTCTCCAGCACTGTCAAACTCAAGAATCACTAGTGACACAAAAAATGGTTTATATCATAACTATTTTCTACACTACTTAAAGTCACACAAAGTTTTGCAATGAAGATATCATCTTAAGGGCAAGAAGAAATAGACTTTCATCTACGGTCAAGAATAATAATAAAAGAACCTGTGAATTAATTAATTAAACATAAACATTACTTGTAAACTGTACCTAATAACAAAAAAAAATAGACATGATAACGACGTGAAAAACGTGAGAAATGTTGAAAAGATGATCAAAATAAAACTTTTAAATATTAGCGCAAATGATTGAAATTGAACGAGTTGATCAGGTAGAATTCTCTAATCCACCACTGAAAGCCAAACACCAGGTTCTACTCAAACCATCATCTAACCAGTCTGAAGAGAACCCATCTTGAGAAAAGAATGCATACGAAGACGATGGGTCAGTCAAGGCTTGATTAATTCTCAAAATACCAGTCCAGCCGCTGTCAACAGAATCAACAATTGGTGAAATAATTTGTGACCATTCTTCTGAAACAAAAGTTGGCCCTCTAATAATTGAGGAAATTGGGGTAATTGGCAACATATGAATACCGTGAATATATTCAGTATTGGTACCAAACCAAGTTGTATGATCAATTTTATCGTCAAATAGAATACCACTGACTTTGTTCGCAATGATCTCAGATGGCTCAACAGTGTTGTCATCAGAATATAAGAAGTAGTCATTCATAGATTTAGCCATTATGGATATCATCAAATTACCTCTGGCTTCCATAGCTTCATCACCAATGACTTTACCCCATAGTTTCATACCGTAAGAGAAGTTATAATCTTCAGATGAGGATTCTTCATTCTTACCATCACCAGCTGTGAATAAACCAGCAGCCCAAGAATGACCAGCAAACCAATCAAACATTCTAGAAACAGGGAAATATGAATCATCGGTACTTGGATTGGCAACATCTCTAATCAATGCATTAACCCAATCTTTGTTCTCTTCGACCCATGAACCACCTAGTTTGTTGTCGGCATAACCAATAACGGCAGCGGCATGGACGAAATAACCATAATGGAAATGATGATCGTTATAGTATGGACCCCCAAAGTCAGCACTTGTGTCACCGTCTTGAGCAGCAGTAGATGTAATACCACCATAACGAGTATCATACATCAATGGATATAATTGTTCGTTTTGTAAAAAGGTGTCAAAAGCATCTTTTAATCTTTCCAATGTTGAGTTTCTTACTGAATCATCTTGAATGATTTCATCAATGACTAAAAGAATGTAAGCATACTTGTCCAAGTACTTACCAGCATAGTAAGTTGACAATCCACTGGTGGAGCTTGTGAAATCAACGGATAGATCATCATTAGCAACAGAAGCTAATAGTTGTAGTTGTTCTGATGTGTAAGAAATCTCACTTGACATTTGTTGTGACCATGGTAACCATTGGACATCAGTGTTGAAACTATCTTGGAATTGTAAAGAGTCTGTCAAATAAGCATACATAGCACCTTTGGTAGTAGAGTCTAATGAAATACCAGTAGATCTTTGAGTTGTTGCAGAAGTCAAGGAGCTCAAATGATGATTCAAGGCAAAGATTAATGGATAACCTGAAGTACTCTCACCTTTAGTAGTATATTTGAATTCGTATGAGGCAGATGAACCATCAGAAGTACCTTCAACAACAGCATCAGTAACATAAAGACCAGCAGCTTGATCGTAGTAAACCTCATCGGATGATGGAGCACGAGCAACTTGGATAACTAAACCATCAACGGAAGCTGAACCTAGGATAGAGTAAGAACCACTGACTGAAAGTGTGAAACTAGTTGATGAAGATGGCAAAGTAACATAAATCAACCACGACACGCCATTGTTTAAAGTAGCACGATACTTCAAAATTTTAGAGTCTAATGAAGTTGAAGTTTCTTGAACCAATTCGCTGAATCCGATAACAGAGCTTAATAATGGAGTCAACCCACCGTTGTAAACAGCAGTTGCAAAACCCATACCTTGAACCAAGGAAACATCGATGAAGTTGGATTCTGGAGAGCTTTGGTTGTTGAACAAAGTAACTAGAGTGGACATCTCCTTCATTTCAGTAATATCCATACCGAGGTTGTCAGCGCTGAAACTGTCAGCTGAGAAAATTATAGAGCCTAAACCAATTGGATTGTAATAGTATCTAGCAGTACCACTTGATTCATAATCACCAAAGACACGTTGAGAAGCATTGGTTTGTGTGACAGCAAGACCGAAATAAGTGGAAACAGATTTATAGAACCCATATGGATAAGTCCACACGGAATCTGTTTGTTCTGATAAGATCAAATTACCCCAGAATTTATTGGTTTGAATTGGCTTTCCATCATTAGAAACACCATCTGGAAGTTCTAAAGGTAATTCTTTTCTTGGGAAAATGCTTGGTGGAGCATCAGTGGCAATGGCAGAGAATAAATCAAATGTTGAGGTTGAGGAGATTTCAGTTGAAGTTTGTAATGTTGTAGTTTCAGAGCTTGATAAAGACACTAAAACTGAAACTGAAACTGATGATGATGATGATGATGATGATGATGATGATGATGATGATGATGATGATGATGATGATGATGATGATGAAATGACTGATGATGAAGTGACTGATGATGAAGTGACTGATGATGAAGTGACTGATGATGAAGTGACTGATGATGATGTGACTGATGATGATGAGGTTGATGCAGTAGCTGAGGATGTAGCAGATGTTGACATTGAAGAGGCAGTTTCACCTTCAGCAGCAATGGAACTTTCAGAAGATAAAATAGTTGTACCATTAACTGTTGATGTTTGACCAGCTTCAGATATTGAGCTACTACTCAAAGTTGATGAAGTTTTATTCAAAGTTGAGGAGCTTGAGCCTTCTAGAGTTTGAGAGGCAATGACTGATGATGAGTTGTGGTAGCCACCTGTAGTGTGGATGATAGATGAGCCGAAGGTTGGATCAGCACTTGAAGAACCAGTTGGGTCAGCACTTGAAGAGCCACTTGGTACAGCATTTGAAGAGCTAGATAAACCAGCAGAGCTTGAGCTATCAGCAGATGAAGTAGTTAGGGCGGTAATGGTTCTATCGTTGGTTAGACTTGAGGTTTCAATAGTGGTTTCTTGTGACTGGGTAGATTGACTCTTGCTAAACAATGGATCAGCACCAGACGTGGTAACAGCAGAAGCACTAGAACCTTCGAAAGTAACACCTGGAGTGGTTGAAGCAGTAAAGATGGTTGAGGTTGTTGTTATAGCTGAAGTGGTGACAATAACGGCAGCGGCAGTTGGTGATGCAGTAATATGAGTAGTTAAAGTAGCAACAGTTGTACTTGATCCAACTGCAATTCTTGACTGCGAGGTTGATGTATAGTTTTCAGCTTCACCAGCAGAGTTTGTAGTGGTACGAGTCTCGATGCTGTTGGAAACGGTGAACTCAGTACGAACTCTTGTAGTGGTGACAGTTTGTATTGATTGGGATGATGCTGATGATGATGATAATTTTTGACTCTTTGGAGAAGATGACATTGTCAATGATAAGCCATCGTTAGAAGCTGAATCGGAACCTGTGAACGTATAATTGGAGAATCCTGATGTTTGAATTTGAGCAGAAGCAGCACATTCACTTTCGTATGGAATACCAACTGTTACTGTTTCATTGTTGACAGTAGCTAAGGAATCAGACTCTTTGACTTCGCAACCAAATTGTGTAACTGTTGTTGTGGTGAGAGGTTCCAATTCTGTGACGTAACTTGTGAGATTGAAGGCATTAGCCATCATTAGTAGCGGTACTATCGCTAAAAATGATGAAAGTTTTGTCATGATGATTTGTATGTAAAGAGTGTGTATAGATTTGACTTGTTAAACAACTGGCTATTGATAATGAATGTGAATAGTGAATGAATGTAGTGCCAGTGTTTGAATAATTTAATCTAAGGAAGGTAAAGAGTGTGATTGATTGAAATGATGAATGAAGGATAACATGATGCTAATTAGGCTTGATAACAAGACATATTTGGGTATATTTATATCAACTGTCTATATCATATGTACATAGCAAAGGGCTAAATCACGTTAAATTTGGATCAAGGTCAATAATAATACCAGCCATCGCCCTAGAGTTGATCCGTAATCTCATCTTGTATAAGACACATCCCTATCGAAACTGAACAACCCAGATCGTAAAGACAATAGATTTGGGATCAAATTTTAGATGGCTGGTTAAGAAATTATGCTTCTAATGGGATTTCCACATTAACCCACAGATTTCGCGCAGAAAAGACAGAAAAGACGCGTCAAATTCGCGCCCGTTGCACACAAATAAGGTATCTCGGGAATCAGCATCGCCCTGGAAACTACGTTTACTTATTTCCTAATTGGGTAATTGCAATACTAAAATCACCAGCTGAACTGACAAATTTGCCCAAGAAACTCGAGATAACCACCGATCCCAACCGCTTTCTTTTGCACTAGATCGTGTTTTCGAAGACCTCATTGCACAGTTGATTGAGATCATCGGTTTAAAACCTCAAACCTTGAGACAGTTTGGCAGGTTGAGCTAAAGGTTCATACATCTTTAAAAGAAACACTTGATCTTTGGAATGTTTAACACATTCTCAGTTGGTGGTAATACCCCCAACAAATTCCCAATAATGAATGAGACGGTTTTCCAGCCAGCGCTGCTAATGAAAGAGTGAAGTATGGGACGTCATTTGATTGAACCTTCATGACTCAACTGACGCATAGGAAACCACGGAGGTTGAGAACGCGCTTGGAAATTTTAGAAATGAACATACTAAATCTTGTAAATTCACGATAAAGCGCAGAAATATGTATTACAGATGAGGCACGGTTGGGAAAAGATAGCTTTTGAATTAATCGTGGGACAGCATTGCAAGATTGAGTTTGCGATAGGGCCTCAAAACTGAAACATAGCACCAAAGAACCTGGTGATATTGAATTGCTCTAGATAGTGGGCCTCTACCTAAGATTGAGCTGGTTATGATATAACCGGACAGGTACAATCGGTATACTCTGGTTTAATTGCTGATCGCGAATCAGACAGCATTACAGATAAGAACACAAATGACTCTCGAAAGCCTACAAAAGCTTCTGCCCCACTGAATTATGGAAAACATATGTTTATTTTTTATGGATGCAACTTGATACAGGTATTGATATTAGCATTGGAGAGATAAAAGCATATTGACATGTTGATAAAACTTTTGTTTAATGAAAGAATTGGCCGTCGGGTATATTAACAATGAAAGTAACTTTTCAATACTTACCTAGTTTTGGTTGAAAGAGAAGCGAAATTCAATCTTTAGACATTCTTCTTTTGAAGTCGGCATATTCAAAGCTTCTTGGAAAATAATCGTTTTGGTGATTTCCCTCACTCACTGGTGACTGCTGATTTGAATGATAAGATCTTGGGATACTTTCTTTATGATGCAGATTTGGAGCAGTCTCGCTCTCAGTTGATTGCGGTGGGTGAGAAACTGAACCACGGTACTGGACATTGAAGCTGCTTTCTGATGAAGCGTTGTTATCCAATCCAGTGGAAAGACGTTGACGATCTCTTTTGGAGCTCTCTGAAGTCCATTGATTGTTGTCGTTATGATCAGTTGGGTAATATGGGCGTATGACATTTTGATCTTTAGCTTTCAATTGAGCGTTCTCCACGGAGGACAATTTCTCATCAACAAGTGGACCCTTTTTCTCGGCGTCAGCATTCTTTGTCTTGACTTTCCCATGGGTGTGGTTCAACTTGTTGAAATCAACTTTTTTCAGTTGGTCACCTAATAAAGCGGTTTGGTAGTTACTGCTGGATCTTCTTTTCAATGGGAATAGAGTTGAAGGGTCAGGGGTTTCTGATGGTGCTGGAGGATCAGATAATCCCAAATAATCTGAAGACTTGTTGCTTCCTTGGTTCAACAACTCTGTTGAAGAAGTACGTTGTGGAACTGGGGCAGTTGGCATTGTTGGCGAAATTTTCGCTTATAATTGGCAGTGATGATTGCTTTCCGTAGCAGTGTGATAAGGCAAGAGCTCACTTAACTCAGACGACACTCACTTTTATAGGAGTTTCTAGGCAAATGATTCTAAGTTATAAGGTTGAACAATCACCTGATATAATGGGACGGGGCGATCTGACACAAAAGCTATGATTGGGGGCTCTTCCGGGGTGCAGTGTGTGTGACTGTGGATTTTCAAAAGAATTTGAAGAAGCTCAGTACAGTTAAATAACCAGTATATGAAGAGGACTTCAGTAAATACACAAAGACTACTTAAACACCTTCAAAGTGATCCTTGAATCCCTTTTCTTGTTAAGCAAAGCTCAAATAATAATGTGTGCGAGTACCGAAACTCTAACAATGCCCTCGTAAATCGTAGAAAATGACATGTGACTAGTACCCTCGAGATACTTTATCTCCTTGGTTGTTGGCTCCATTTCAATCTGGGGAAGCTTCCTTTATAATCTTTTGACATGTTTGGCAGTCGAAAGACAATTATACCAAAAATGCCAGAATATACTATAAAATCTGTTGACTTTACAGAATCGCATCCGGACAAATTCTATGTCTACTTAGAAGATGGAAAACATATCGAGTAGTGAGTTTCTTCAAACAATTTTCTTTGAAAGGTTGTCCATGTCGGCCTCAAAAATCTCTATCGGACAATTGTACTAACATGCTTCGGACTCTAGTTTGAACATTTGGCTCAGGGATAATTGTCATTGTGCTGAATGCTATGACTCGAGCACTTTTCAAAGAGTACTTGACACCTTTTCTGTAAGTGCCTTCTGCTTGTCCTAATCCATGCATCGATTATACTGACTCCTAGTTCTTTAGATCCCTCCTGATATCCAGCCTGTCAAGATTAGAACCACTGATAAAACACTTGAAATAGCTTGGAGTGACGAACATGACTCATCATACACCTATGACTGGCTAGAGAAGCACAGTAACTCATTGACTAAGTCTGACCCAGCGAAGCTCGATCTTCTACCAGACCGAGTCTTTTGGTCGGAAGATGTTATCAAATCTGAAATGCCAGCTGTTGAGTATAAGGATGTCCTGAACAAAAACTCCGAGACATTCTATAACAATGTACACAAATATGGGTTCACGTTTATTGATAACGTTCCAGTCTCTCCAGAGGCAACTGAAAAGCTCTGTGAATCGATAGGTTACATTCGTGTTACCCATTATGGCGGGTTCTGGGATTTTACCACAGATTTGGCAATGAAAGACACTGCTTACTCCGATATCGAAATCCCGTCACATACAGACGGAACATACTGGGAGTATACCCCGTACTTACAACTCTTCCATTTGTTATTTCATGATGGTGAAGGCGGATTGACGACCATTGTTGATGCATTCAAGTGCGCTCAAGATTTTCAAAAAGACTATCCAGAACATTATGCCTTCTTATCAAACTTAAAAGTTGGTTGTCACTCACTAGGTGATGTGTATCTCACACAATCCAAGCCAATATTCATTCATGATGAATCGGGTGAACTAATTCAAGTTTCCTGGAATAATTCTGATCGCTCTTCTAATTTTGGAATGAATAATCACGAGCTCATGAAATTTTATGAATCAATAAAAATTTGGGATGAGATCATCCATAGAGAGGA